>JBBBDQ010001577.1:0-246446 GCA_037127315.1 Ascarosepion bandense
AAATCTAAATCATACTTCTCACTATAACTGAACATTAAAAAAAATACCTTCAGACCGCACCTTTTCAGTATTAGTCCACAGAGATTGATGGGCCATTAAACAAAACACAAACTAAAAAAAAAATCTACTTAACATTTGCATATAATTAGAATCTTATTTACCAATCTACTACATAACACTTTCCTAAACTGAAGAGGTCAAATGCCTTTAGTTAAACAAATATAATTTACTTATATGAAGATGTAGTGAAAGGGTTGGGATCTACAAGTCCCCCATGACTAATACTGTAATTCCCCATGTATAATACGCATATTTTTCTAAAATATAATAATCAAAATTAGAGGTGTATATTATGCACATCTATAAAAAAAATCTTTTAAATATTGCAATTACATAGATCAATTTCAGTTGTAAAATGAGAACTCAGCACAAAAATACAATTCAACACTAAAATTTTGCAATTGCAACCGACAAGGATGTCAGATACAATCATATGTATCTAACAATACTGACAAATCTATATCTATAAAAGTGATGACAGATGACGTTGTGTTGGTTGGTTGTTTTGTTTTTATGGCATATCAACCTCGGCGGGTCATTTATTGCCAACTAAATTTTATTTATTTATTGCTGGTAATACCTTTTTTCTTTCAACAATTTATTGTTGTTTTTATAGAAGTTTTGTGTCTAGTAATACTTTTTTCTTTTCGAGTATCAAGATTCATTGGGATTTGTTTTTTTTAAGGGCAGGGTCCCCAAGTCCTAACCTTGTTATTTAACCCATAACTGGAGGGAAGGGATGGATTAATACCTTTCCCAAGGGTACCAGTGCTTAAGTGAATGCAGGGTATGCAACTGGGATTCGAACTCAGCTCACTGATTTCTCTTTCCGAGCCGATATCCACTGCATCACAACGCACATCTGTCACTAAACACTTATAGCACCTTGTATTCCCAAGCGGTCACCCATCTAAGTACTGACCAAGCTCAACGTTGCTTAACTTCGGTGATCAAGCGAGAACCGGTGTATTCAATGTGATATTTCCGTAAGCCCTGACGTTGTGTAAGTATTTGTTTGTTTGATAGACTCAACTTAGCATCTCCATTTTGTGGTTTAGCTCGACAGGAGTTTTGCTCAGATGTAGATCAAAATTTTAGAATGCTAACGACACCTTGAAATTTTTCAGAAAGTCAAAATTGGGGGGTAGAAAAATATATACTATCACCCCACAAAATCAGGGATCAGTTTATGTATTGATTATAATATAGAATCGATCACCCCACTTTATATTATCTATATCTATATATGTTGCCTCTCCCCTTCCCACCCTAATTCAATAGAGACATTCTACATTGTTATCTATAAAAGTGATGAGGATGAACGTTGTGTAAGTATTTGCTATGGAAATTCACCATATATTTTTTATTCTTATTATTCCTTAAACTATCCAAGTGAAACCGGGCTAAACTGCTAGTCTATATCTATAAAAGTGACGAGAGTGGACGTTGTGTAAGTATTTGCTATGGAAATTCACCATATATTTTTTATTCTTATTATTCCTTAAACTACCCGAGTGAAACCGGGCTAAACTGCTAGTCTATATCTATAAAAGTGACGAGAGTGGACGTTGTTTAAGTATTTGCTATGTAAATTCATCATATATTTTTTTATTCTCATTATTCCTTAAACTACCCAAGTGAAACCAGGCTAAACGGCTAGTCTATATCTATAAAAGTGACGAGGGTGGACGTTGTTTAAGTATTTACTATGTAAATTCATCATATGTTTTTTTATTCTCATTATTCCTTAAACTACCCAAGTGAAACCAGGCTAAACGGCTAGTCTATATCTATAAAAGTGACGAGGGTAGACGTTGTTTAAGTATTTTCTATGTAAATTCATCATATGTTTTTTATTCTTATTATTCTTTAAACTACTCGAATGAAACCGGGCTAAACTGCTGGTGTAAAATAAAATAAGAATTATCATAAAACTTATTTAGAATATTATTCTATGTTTAAAATCTATGTTTTTGAAAAACTTTTGCTATGTGACGAACTATAGACACAGCCATATTGCTTCTGCATCATATGTTCTGATTGGTCAAAAGAACCGGAATAAGAAAGTTTATTTTAGTGAAAATAGATTTTGGTAAAACATGTGTACATAAACTAAACAGCCAGCAGTTTTCAACATTTGCTTGAAGAAAACCGTCAGTCAGTCAGTTCAGTGCCATACGTGATACACGCTTTGGGTGATCATTTGTGGAAAGAGACATGACTGACTAGGCAGAACATTATCCCACAGTAGGTTGCCATTACTTTCTGCAGTAGACTGGTTTTCAGGCGAGGCTATAAAACCCAATCTGTTCTGTTATTTAACCCATAACTGGAGGTAAGAGATGAATTAATACCTTTCCCAAGGGTATTTGTGAATAAGTGAATGCAAGGAATTCAACTGGAATTCAAAATTGGCAAGCCGATCTCTTGTTCTGAGTTGATATCCAATGCACCACAACACACGTCCTCGAGGAGGACAGACCTTAGACTTACCTATTCTAATTCTTATTCTAAAACATCTCGATTTAAAAATGAATTCAAGAATAAAAAGTTACCGCAGTGAATTCAACAGAAAAGTTTAAGTCATGTTAATGAGTCTGCACAGTAGGCACAATATTGGTAATTCTGTTTCCTTTTAGAATCATGATGATCAGAAATTTTGGTAAATATCTTCAATTAGAGCTTGATTAAGAATAGGAAATGCTGGCCATAATTAAACAATGAGACGTACAATTTATAGTTTGATTACCAAACAAGGGATGCATATATTAAGTATGAGTAAAAGCATTTTCCTACCCTTTCAGTACAACTTTAGGTGTGTGTCTTATGGATTAGGCATATTATGCTTGGGGAAATATGGTATATGGTGGGGTAACCCCTTGTTTATCACATGTTCTTACAAAATTAGAACCACAATAACTGGAGATATATAGACATTAATATATTACCAGTAGTGTAAAGAAAACAGAGGTAATCCACCCGCCACCCTGTCTAAAACAAATTTGGAGTGTTGAACAACTTCCACCAGTTCATCAACTCTCAGATTGATGGAAAGAACTTGATGTATGGAAATAAATTGTATGTAAATGCGTCTCTTGATGACATAATAAGTTTTTTTTTTTTAATCATTTCACCCCAAGCAAGGCATTCCACAGGGGGTTACATAGGGGAAGGTGGTGAGAAAGGGTGGTTAGATATAGAAAATATCAGAAGGAGGGTGATAGATGGGTAAGGATGTAGATGGGAAGAGTGTTTGAGAGAATGGATGCGTGTTAGCATGTTAGGAGGTGTCTATTGACCTTACATTTAAACTCCTGGAGATTGTAGCTGTCAAGGAAGCAAGTATGTGGAAGGGAATTCCACAGGCGGGAAGTGCGAGAAAAGAAACTGTTGGAGTAAAAATTGCGGTTACATTTTATTGGTTTCACTGTAAAAGGGTGGGACCTAGTTGCAAATCTAGTATCTCGTGCAAATTCGTACCTAGTGGGCACCAGTGTTCATCAAAGCAGAAGTCGTGAAAGTATTTATAGAAGAGGCACAGGGAAGCCACATCATGCCAAGTCGGTATCTATCACATTACAGATTCTCCGTTGTATTTTGTCAAGAACCCCGAGGAGAATGGCAGGGGCACCCGACTAGATGTGGCAGCAGTATTCAATACATGGGCAGATGGTAGATTTATATATGTGCAGGATAGATTCAGACGAGAAAAATTTCCGGGCTCTGCACAGAGAACCGACTTTCATAGTAGCGGACTAATTCTACAAATGCATTTTGGAAGCTTCACCACCACCTATGGAATGAGAGAGGTGTAAAATTGAATGCCAAAATACAGGTTTTTAGAGCAGCCATTTTGATCACACTGTATCATGGCTCAGAATTATAGACCTCCATATAGGTTTTGTATTAAAAAGTTGGATGTTATTCCTAAAAGTTATCTCTGTGTGATCTGTGACTATAATTTTGACAATAGGTTGTCTAATACCAATCTTCTTGCAAAATGCAGCATTGGTGTAATTGGGTCTTTCCTGATGCAATAACAATTTTGCTGTGTCAATCTTGTTGCAACAATGAGTGACAGATTACCCAATGTCCTCATAGTCCATTTGACAGAAGACGAAGGACTGTTGAACAACCATGGCTCAGGTTTAAAGACAAGGTAAAGAGTAACCACTCAGCTGCTAATGTGCCTCATACTAACTTCGAGTAATTTGCCCTAGATAGAAATAAATGATAAGATTTGTATCAGAGAGGTATCAGGAAATTTGAAATCAGTTGTATTGATTGGCTAAGAGACAAAAGGCAACTGCACAATATGCGGGCTTGTATGCAGGTCACTAGCAGGACTGAAGTGTCACATATGATATAAACATAAAGACTGAAGGAGATTGTTAGTTCCTCATACGTCAAAATTGATGGGAGAGTCCATAGTATTGCTGGCCTCTCAAATCCAAGGATACAGATACGTTTCTGTATAACGTCAACGGTACTTATCTGTCATTTATACTACAACTATGTTGTGCAAACCTTAGTTACAGTTTCTGAGATAGAGAGAGTGTGTGTTATCCATAGGCACACGGACTCAGAGAAGGGAAATTTTAACATTTTTTTTTTTAATCATTTCACCCCGAGCAAGGCGAAAACGCCACTGATGTGCAGGGGGTTACATAAATGTAAAAAGATTAATTAGAAAAGAGCGAGGAGTACAAACTAGTTAGAAAGGAACAATAGAAAGCTGAGAAAGCAGGTGCAATGACAGATACATAGGTGGAGAGAAAGGGAAGGTTACACAGGGTGGGGGAGAGCTAGAGGCCAGTGGTTAGTAGATGAGTATTGACTTTGCATTTAAATTTCTGGAGGTTGTAGCCGTCAGGAAAGCAAGAATACGGGAGCGAGTTCCACAGGTGGGAAGTGCGAGAGAAGAAGCTGCAGGAGTAGAATTGTCATCTGCATTTGGCTAACCTGAATGTGAATGGGTGGGACCCAGTTGCCAGTCTGGTTGCACGAGTAAACACCTGTTGAGGAGGCATCAGTGACTTAAGCTCATCCGAGCAGAAGCCATGAAAGTATTTATAGAACAGACAAAGGGAGGCCACATTTCAACGATGGGGAAGTGGCTGCAGTCGAGTCGCCAGATCAGTACCTATCACATTACAGACTCTCTTTTGGAGCTTGTCAAGAACACTGAGGAGTACGGCAGGGGCACCTGACCATAAATGGCAGCAGTACTCCATGCACGGACGGATGGTTGACTTGTATATGTTTTATATAAGCGGCATATACAAACGCCAGACACTGAAAGAATTCAATTCATTATTGAAGAGTAATGCTTATATCGCCAAAGTGGTAACTGTTTTTTCAAATTTTTCACTCTAGAGTGCTTAATCGTAATGAGATCATAATATTCATCATCCCTATACAAGCCTGTTTTGCTGTATCACAGCTCATCAGCGTGGCTAAAGGATTGAAACTCGACCTATTTGGTGTCAGTCGGAGTTGCTACCCCCTAAGCCATAGGCACATGGAATCAGAGAAGGGAAATTTTAGCATGTTATATACAAGCAGTGTATACACACTATACTATATTAGTCATCCATATACAAGCCTGTTTCACTGTATCACAGATTGCTTTAGGACAGTTATTGTTTGAAAACTGCTGCCTGACTTTTAAAAGAAAATGGTATAATCAAGAATAAAATGTTTATAAAAAATTTGCCACATTGAAAGAGTCAACATAATTATTGGAGAAAAGATTCATGTTGCACTAATTAGAGAAAAACTGACTACACAAAAGAGGTATCAAATAGAGACAGAAAAATGTTCAAAATTCAATCATCGTACCAGCGTATTGGAAAAAAACACTGCTGCAAAAACACAAGAATGTCATACTTGATAGATTGATTTCCAGTCTGGGTTTTATATGCCTATAAAAATGAAATTACAAATTCCTAATTTTTTTAAAACTTCTTTCTAATGCATTTACGAGGTTGTGGCTAAAATCAAATTAAATTGACATTATTGGAGACTGTTTCCAGTTCCTGCATCATCAGCATAGAAAATGGCTTACCTATATATTGGTATGTATGACTTTCGTTACCAATATATTTTACTTGATATAAGGCTCGAGAGCTACTCAAAGTTGCAGGTTACAGACAAAACTTCTTTCTAATGCATTCACGAGGTTGTGGCTAAAATCAAATTAAATCGACATTATTGGAGACTGTTTCCAGTTCCTGCATCATCAGCATAGAAAAAGGCTTACCTATATATTGGTATGTATGACTTTCGTTACCAATATATTTTACTTGATATAAGGCTCGAGAGCTACTCAAAGTTGCAGGTTACAGACAAAACTTCTTTCTAATGCATTCACAAGGTTGTGGCTAAAATCAAATTAAATTGACATTATTGGAGACTGTTACCAGTTCCTGCTCCATCGGCATAGAAAATGGCTTACCTTTACATTGGTATGTATGACTTTCGTTACCAATATATTTTACTTGGTATAAGGCTTGAGAGCTACTCAAAGTTGCAGGTTACAGACAAAATCATAACAATGAATAATATGTATAGTATGAATAGAGTTCATAAGGCCGTAGATCAATTCAATTTCATTTAACCACACACATACTTGTTGACAATAACCATATAATTGTTGACAATAACCATATAATTGCCGGATCCAAATGCAAAATGGTTACAAATAAGATGAATAAAAAAGAAATATCCTTCATTTAATAATATCAGTTATGAACATGGCAACAATGTTCTTACATTGTTTGGAATATAACATAAATATGACTCTACATACATAAACTGTAAAATTTAGTTATATGTAAAATAAGATTCTCCCTTGATAATAGCTAAAAGTATAGTTAAAAGTGCTTGGAGACACAGGATATATATATATATATATATATATATATAAGTAAGTAGCTAACCTAAAGCCAACAGACCTACCAAGGTTTCACCAAATGGATCATCAGGCCAACTTGCGCTAATGATCCATTTGGTAAAACCTTGGTCGGTCCGTCGGCTCCAGGTTAGCTACTTACTTATATATATATATATATATATATATATATATAGTAAGTAGCTAACCTAAAGCCAACAGACCTACCAAGGTTTCACCAAATGGATCATCAGGCCAACTTGCGCTGATGATCCATTTGGTAAAACCTTGGTCGGTCCGTCGGCTCCAGGTTAGCTACTTATTTATTTGCTCTGCTATTGTATTGAGTGCTTTACGTGTTACGTTCCTCGTCTCGGGGTTTTTTTCTTTTGACTCGTACTTTGACTAATGTTCAAGTGCTTAGTTCGGTTTTTTTTGTTGCAATTTTTTTCCCTCTGCATTTATACTCGGTGGATTTTTCGAGATGTGTTCAAAGATAAATTCACAGTTATATATATATATATATATATATAGAACCCCTAATAGCTTAAGAGATAGATGTAATCTATATTTGACAAAAAAGATTAAAATTGTAAAATTTCAATAGCAAAATATACTCCTAAATAAATTAAGGGAGATCGTAAGTACGAGTCGCCATAGAAATAAGTATAAATTACAATAATTATCCTATTCCGACAATTAGTCACAATAAGGTTTTTAAAAAAATTTGGCTAAGCAGTTACTTCCCCACCACCTACCACTACTCAAGGGTAAAGCCACATACCTCCCAGTATCAAAGAGGAAATTACTACTAAAATTTTTCTAGCTTAATCCTATAAAAACCAATGTCTCCCAATCATTTCTTTTACTAGAGCTAAAATCTGAGCTTAGAATTTTTCCTCATTCTCTGTTTATAAGGGGCCAAAAACTGCATGTCTTAAAATGACATGTTGAAAATAAATTTTTCGCTAATAAATTTTATGTAAATTTACAGATATATATATATATAGGCTTCATACAAGGTATTGTGGTTAAGTTTTGCATGTAAATTTTTCATGTGATCTTACGATTTTTATTTTTAGAAATGAAAATCATACAGAAATTGTCCACATGTTTTCTTTTGCCAAGTGGTTTCAGCTATGCTTTTAGCCATTATTGAGGAGGAAATTTTATATATATATATCTATATAAACTTATTTATAAATGGAACGTTATCTGTGTGTGTGTGTGTGTGTGTCCATTACCTATAGACTCCGAAATGGCTGAACCGATTTTCTTGAAAATTTACACAGTTGTACTATAAGCATCTGCAAGTGTTCTTAGCTAGGTTTTGTGTTGAAGTACCCCCGATAAACATCGAAAATTGATAATAGAAAAAATTAGGTTAGGGATAGCCAGGCATTGCTCAGATGTAATGAAAGCTTTAAAACTAATCCATGGTCCTGGAGCTCAGACTCTTTGGACGTTAGCATGAAAGACTAAAAAGCAATAGTTGTTTCCAGTTAAAGCGAAACCGTAAACTGAAAGAAAAATGAACGGATGTAAGTCAAATTTTGATTTCCTGTTATCGATATCAAATAAGTTTTTTCATTGTAAACTAAAATAAAAGGGATGAAAAATACAGACAAACAGGCAGATAAACAGACACACACACAGGCATCTTGCGTTATATATATATATATATATATATATGCAACATACATTATCGATTTTCTGAACTATTGTTAGAACTGCAACCTTGAAACTTCTGAATCTCATTTCTTATGTCTTTGTCTATGAGTGTATCAAATTTGATTAAAATCGGACCACTCCTTTTATAACCCAATTTTTTCGATTATCAGTTTTTGATATTTATCGGGGGTACTTCAACACAAAACCTAGCTAAGAACACTCGCAGACACTTATAGTACAACTGTGTAAAATTTCAAGAAAATTGGTTCAGCCATTTCGGAGTCTATAAGTAATGGACACACATACACATACACACACACACACACAGACAAAGTTCCATTTATAAATAAGTTTAGATTAGATACAATTGTATGTCTACTACTTCAGATAAAATTACTCATTCTGGTATTGTTGTGGTGAAATCTTTGTTGCCAAGTTGTTGTGGCCTGTTTGGGCCTGAAAGTAAAGACATGGAAACAAGAAGGTAGCTTCGAACTTTATATTAAAATAACAGAACAATATATACAATAATAAGTGTTAGTAATCAGCAAAACAGAAGTGTAGTCCTAACGGTATAATTACGCTGCGTCTTGAGTGTCTAACGACTGTCTCTTGACTGCATCATAGCTGCCTCCCTGGAAGTCAAACAGGTAGTACTATATTGATGGCGGAAGAGTCCATTCCTATAGATAGAACACGATAACAGATATAAAATATACCGTATATAATTATACTGTAAATACAAATTGCTTGTAATTTTTTATATATAAAAATATAATGCTGGTATTTTAAAATTTTCTTAAAATTCAAATCCTCACATTTAAACAACAAATATTATTGAGGAGTGAAGGTAGTTAAAATAAAAGCAATTTCATGGGTGGTGGAAAAAACCCATCCTTTTAACACTGTTTTTTGACAAGCATGAATGTCCAAGTCTGACCTTTTTTCTTTTTCTTCTTCTTCTATGTGCCCTGTCCCTTCAGGACGTAGGCGATCATGGATCTCCACGTCTCCCTATCCCTTGTGGCTCTTAGCATGTTTGCTCCTGTTGCTCCTGGCAACCCCCGTTCCGTCATCCACCTGATCAGACTCTGCAGATATGTTATCCGCTGCCTTCCTCTGTCTCTCTTTCCTTCTGTCTGACCAGTCAGTATCAGGTTCTCCAGGCTCTCCTTCCTCATTGCATGTCCCAGGAACTTCAGTTGTCTCTTCCTGATGCTCAGCATCAATTTCCTTTTTGTTGCCATTCTTTCTAACACTTCGTCGTTGCTTGTATGCTCAGTCCACGATATCCGTAGCATCCTTCTGTAGAACCACATTTCGGCCGCCTCCAGTTTTGTCCTCATTTTCGATTATATTGTCCAGCATTCACAGCCGTACTGAAGAACTGACAACACGTAGCAGTCTAGCACTCTTTTCTTCGTTTCTATTGAGATCTTCCTGTGTGTTAGTATTTTGCTCATCTTCTGGAACGCGTCCTTTGCCATGCCAATTCGCCTTCGGATCTCCGTGTCGCACTTTCCATCTCCTGTTAGAACACTTCCTAGGTACTTAAATTCTTGTACTTGTTTGATTCTGTTATCCCCCCACCTGTATTTGGCATTTTGGGTTGTATCTTTTGCTGATGATCATGCACTCAGTTTTCTTGAAGTTTATTTGTCGTCCCTTCTTGTCACTCTCTACTTAGCTTTCTATATTTCTATATTTTATATCTTTCCTTACCCATTCATTGATATTTAAAATATGTGAGACGTGCATACCCCAAGCTCTGTCTGAATTTATTTCAGTAAGCATCTTCGCGGTTTCTGCCTGTACACATCTGTATAGATATTAATTCATATCACTCGATTTTTACTAAATACTCATCATTGACTATTGTTACTAAGCTAATTCCACAAGTCATTTATTGTAATTTTTAACCTCACTAGGTGATCTGAAAAAGTGTTTTTTTTTACGAGTCGAAATGTCCTCTAAGTAAATCTTTTATCAAATCGCATAAATAAAGGAGCCATCTCATTGGTAAATGAGATAATTCTTTTATTTACTTTTCATCTACGAGGAACATTCAATTAATATCTTGCTGTCAATTTAGATAAAGTTCTTAAAATGTTATCAATGCTAATGAAGTATATACAAAGAAAAAAAGTGGATTTTTTAATACACACAAAGATTTTACAAGTATGCTTTGAGTTTTTAAGAGCAACAAATTTGTCTGATGTACTTAAGAAAATGTGTTGTTTGTTAAAGATCTCTTTCAGAAACCAAACAAAATATTAAGAAATAAAGAAAATATAATTTTGAACAAAAGAAAAAGCTTTTAACTGTTGTAGAAAATCACATCTTTTAAACTTTAGCCAATATAAGAAAATGAAGTGAGTAAGATATGGTTTTGCCAAGGAATTAACCATAAGCGAAACATGTGAAAATGAAGAAGTCTTATGAAAAATAGAAACTACATGGAAAATTATTCTTACTCTCAGAAAGAGACAGTGACTTTGTAACTTAAGTCAACTACACATAAAAAAAAGACAAGTCAAAGGCTCCAAACTTTATGTAATCTGTGTTTGATTACTCAGTAGGAGAAATTTACATGTGTATCTCAACAGGGTGGCATGTAACTTTTTCCTACCTTCAGGTCTTTATATCCCCTTCTACTCTATTCATTTATATAAATACAACAACCTGACAATCTTGAATCCCTATAGGTACGACTACTCTTGAAAGAACACAGTAGAATGCTTACAGCTTTTTAACAAGAATTATGCAGACCTCACCCCTTTTGGTGACGAGCATGTCACTAAAAGTAAAGATTGAGTTCAAATGGAAACAATGTTTGACTTTTTTTTTCAGTCTGAAACATGTCATTTTTAGTGCCATACTTTATAAGGAATTGTGCTGATCGTTTTGGTTTTTCATTGGTGGTTGCTACTGTATTTGCCACTTGGAATTTATTTTGTGAAGCCAATATTCAGAAATAATGTAGACTTTCCGATAATAAACTCAATGAAATGCTAACCTCTATTTGAGAAATTTACACGTTAACATAATAGCAACAATTATCCATTCCATCATCACTTGACTTTGCTTTACATTTTTTCATCGAATCAAGATTTTATAAATTGCTTTCGAATTATTGTCTCCACAGAATCAAAAATTACTTCTTTTATTTTTCATGTCTTTAACTGGTACCAGATGCTGCATAACACCCATATTAAGATAACCACCCTTTTTTTTTTAACTGCGACAGATTTTTAAATCTATTATTTACCCTTTCAGCATTTTCAAAATCTACTCGAAGGGTTAAATGTAAGTAAAATAAGCTAAACAATGTACAGTACAGAGAATTGGCGAGAATATTAGTACCTGTCACATAAATTAGTCTATGAGTGATGAGAATTATCAGGGCTCTCATAATTTTGTTGAGGCTAAAAGAAATGCCGAGTTAAAATTGGAATCTTGTCTTGCATCGATATGAAAACAGGCTGAAAAGTTCTCAGCTCACTTTCTGAAATTTCACTAAATATCCGAATGAATTTAAAATTCTTTCTTGACAAATTTTCAGCACCCCTTTATGTAATCATTATTTTTGTTTTAACCACCTCATTCTTAAATATGCCTATCATCTCGTCTGAAGAGACATGGGCGATCCCTCCATGGAGAAACACATGGCTAAGGTGGCCAGGAGTAAGGTAGTCTTCCATAGAAGAACTCACAACCATTCCCCATATGACAAAGTGCATGGCAAAAAAAGAAGCCAACCCCTAGCTGCCAACTATGCGATCAAGTGATTTGCTGGGAGCATGAAAAAGAAATCCACTTTGATTTTCAAAAAAAGTCGGAAGGCAAGCAGCTGCCAATGCCATTGACTCCACGATAGAAAGAAAAACCAGCGCAGAGAAACGGTTAATGGAATAGGCAAGATATTCTGCCTATGGATTAATGTATCTACCTTTGAACGTCTATAAAGTCAGTGGCAGTGAACAATTGGCAGAATTAAAAATGCTAAACACAGAAAGAATCGATGTGTTGTGTGAAAATTTGTTACGATTTTTGATACACCCACTTTTCCAAATTTGATTAAATAAATATAATTTGAATTTCCAAAAATTCTTTCTTGGTCCAGTTGACACTTTTTCAGCACCCCCTTGTAGGAATTTAGACGGAATACCTCACTTTAGTTCCCAGAGAACTGAGGTAAATGCCCTTGTTACAGAAAGGACAACGAGATGAATTAAGGCCCTTGCCACGTTTCGATTCAGTCTGATCCTGAGAAGAGGTTAGAGCAAGATGTGCCGAAGCCCAACACCCAGACTCACACCATGGAGACCAAAGATATTCCTCGATGGTAGTTGGTGACCTCAACTCACCTTAACATAAAGGTACTAATTGTGTTTTGTGCAAACCTTATCTTTTGTATGTTGCATGTTTATGGCTTGTAATGTTATTGTTTTATGTTGTTGCATTTAATTAATGTGTTTATCATATTTTTGACACCATTCTTTTCATTTCGCTTTGGTAAATGCATCATATTTGAGGTAGGGAGCTGTTATAAGATAACAATCCAATACCTTTATATCAACCAGTTTTTTTTTTTTACCACCTCATTTGCAAATATACAAATTGACAGCAATTTTCCTCCTTACTTGATAGGTTGGAAACAATATGATTAACTTACATTTATTTTTTCATATTTTGTTGTTTTTCCATATGATTCCATTGGACAGATATATTCAGAAAAAAACGACATTACCCTGATGAAGACTAAAGAATATGTCAGGTATGATGTTGGATTGAAAACAGCAGCCACAGAAACGCTCTAAAAACCTTAACAGACCCTCTCAGCCCAGCAACATGTAACTTTTAAAATAATAAAAAATAATGGAATGTCAAAATGAAAATTGTTCTTTTTTTTGTTGTTAAGTAGCATATCAGCCCATATGGGTCATTTAATACCAAAATTTAAACGTAAAATTTCAAACTTTATAATTAATTCAAAAGAATGACATTATTTCTTGAATAAATTACTTAGGTTCATGCTTGTTCTGAAATGAGTTTTTCCCTTGACTCTGCTATTATTTTAACTACCTTCACTCCTCACTCACTAAAAACCTTAACAGATTCTCTCTGCCCAACAACATGTAACTTGCCTGGCAGCAAAAAAAAAAACTACATGATTAAATTATATGTATTTTTTCATATTTTTTAGTTTTTCCATATGATTCCATTGGACAGATATATTCAAGTTGTAAGAATAAAATACAAAACACGACATTACCCTAAAGAAGTCCAAAGAATGTATCGGCTATGATGGTGGATTCAGCCACTGAAAATCTACAAAAACTTAACCAATTCTCTCCGCACAGCTACTTCTAACTTTGCATATTAGCAAAAAAGCAAAAACACATGGTGTCAAAATGGTGGCTTGTCGCTTGGATGTTTTGGATTTAATGCCACATTAATCTATATGGGTTTTTTAATTTCAAAATCTAAATAGAATTTCAAACTTTATAATTAATTCAAGAGAATTATTTCATGCATAAATTACTTTGCTTCATTTTTTTGCCAAAAATGAATGTTTTTCCCTTGACTCTGCTATTATTCTAACTACCTTTACTCCTCAGCAGTTTTTTTAATTGTTATAGTGGAACATCCTGCCATCCCCGAGAATAGAATGCTCTAGACTATAAGAGATGGTGACAAGCAGTACGAGAGTGAATCAAACGTCTCAGGCAAAGGCATTCTCTAGTTGATAGTGTATTCCACTCCTACTCATTGATTGCTTATCTGTATCTTATTGTTAATTGTACAGTAGTACAATAAATCCGTTATATCTATTTCCTGTTTTGAGTACCATTCTTCCAATGATCTTTTTGAAAATATGCTCTTGAATAGACGCCGAAAGAAGTTGTCAAGGATGTAAATTGATTTCTGGATCTTTCAGCATCATACACCCCATCACCAACCCAATTCAATCCGGGAAGATCAAGCCCTGATCCCCTACTTTACAATCAGTCCCTAGCAAAGACTATAGCCTTTATAGTAGATTGAACAAACATAGACCACATCTTTATGCGTACCTGATTGGGTGTTCATAACAACCAATCCAGTGTGTGAACTGACTTTAAATGGTCCACAGACAGCAGGACTGGCTCGTTTTTTTTTTTTTTTTTTTGGTAGACTGCAGCTTCATTAGTTAACTGATTACAAGTAACAAAGTGTTTATAAAATGGTAAGTCAAGACGGAACGAGAATGGAAGTCAAACCGTCTCGTACTTCCTTACTTTGATACTTCTTAATCTCTTCGGCAAATCAACTGTGGGGGGGTTGATAGGATGTTCCATTATAACATACACTTACATTCATAAAGCAATATTTATGTTTTTCAGTTAGGCTTGGAATCCATTAACTACTTGGAACTTTGTATGGACATGTTGTCTCTCCTTGAATTTGGAGCACCACAAATTATACACATGTTTGTTTAACAAATCGAATGTATGCAAAATATAATTAACCAATGACAATCAAACAATACAGGATTTAAAAATTCCAGAATTTCTTTCTTTATCACTTTTCCAGGTGTAGTAATATGGATGTAAAATCACAGGATCTAATCTCGCATAGATAACATTAGATTGTTTATTTAAATTAACTACGTCAGTTACTATCTACAAGTGAATGTTTTTTTCAAAACATGTCATCTCACCAGCATATGAAAGACTCTGTTCTTCTTCCTCATAGATGTGAATTATATATATCTACATGTCACACAATTTTTTCCTTACATGCACACATCTTAGGGACAGCTGTGTTGATCCCGTGTTTATATTTGAAGGCGGCTACTGTCATCAAGAGAAGCATGGATCTTCAGTTGGTAATCTTTCAGATCATCCTGCTAATGCACCTAAATTCTTGGGTCGTTAGGTGTGATAAAGAATGCAAAGTCAATTCTGGCACCATCTAAATACTACACGTACAAAAGTCTTCGTCAGAATTGGAATTTTTATTAGTGACTCCATTTTATCTTTTAATAACTGCTACGTCATCTAAACATATTTACAACTCACTCCAGTCACCATATTATCATTTAATGGATAAAAAATTTAAAATAATAAAAACAAGATCTTTGTCATGAATTATTTTTCATGTTTTTGTTGAAGAAAAATAGTAACAGATTTTAAAAATCTACATGAAATAGATGTGTGTTGTGGTGCAGTGGATATTGACTGACTCGGAATAAGAGATCGGGGTGCCGAATTTGAATTGCAGTTAAATTCCGTGCATTTACTTGCACACAAATACCCCTTGGAAAGGTATTAATTCATCTCTCTCTCCAGTTACAGGTTAAATAACAGGACAGATTGTGCTCAATAGCCTTGGCTGGCAACCAGTCTACCACAGAAAGCAATGACAACCTACTGCTGGATAATCATCTGCCCAGTCAGTCATGTCTCTTTTTGACACATGATCGCCCAAAGTGTGTATCACGTATGGCACTTAACTGACTGACTGAATATAATAGAGACATAATTAAAACTTCTACTGGGCATAAAGTGGGGGGGTCAGTTTTCTACTGTTATGAAGTAATAAACTGATCCCCCTAATTATACTTAATATAATAATGCAATTTAATCTCTTCTCTCTCCAGCTAT
Source organism: Ascarosepion bandense (assembly GCA_037127315.1). Classification (NCBI taxonomy): domain Eukaryota; kingdom Metazoa; phylum Mollusca; class Cephalopoda; order Sepiida; family Sepiidae; genus Ascarosepion; species Ascarosepion bandense. The sequence continues at coordinate 16,273 of JBBBDQ010001577.1, forward strand.
GAGTTAAATTGCAGGACAGATTGGGTTCTATAGCCTTGGCTGGCAACCAGTCTACCGCAGAGAGCAATGGCAACCTACTGCAGGATAATCTTCTATCCAGTCGGTCATGTCACTTTCAAGACATGATCACCCAAAGTGTGTATCACCTATGGCACTTAACTGACTGATGATATGAAATAGAATGATAGGATAAAAATCAAATAAAATATAAAATTACATTTAAAATAAAAATATACTACACATTCAAATTTGAAGCTGTTTATCAAGTCTATAGAAAAGTAATAATTTAAAAATCTATATGAAATTGAATGATAGGATAAAAAACAAATAAAAATAGAATAAAAATTCAAATTTGAGAGTAACAATTAAAGTCATGTCTAAATTAATATAAAAAACGATTTCAATACAAAAAAATCGCATAACCTTCAAACTCCATGAATATAAAAATAATTCTTAAAAGAAAATATGGAAATTATTTCAGAATTTTTTTACTCATTTCTGTCGATCAAGTTTAAATTGATAGCAAAAGAATCTAAATAGGATGCAAATTTCCGAACCAGTGTAAGAAATTAGATAAAAAAAATGTGTAAAGAAAGAAAAATGATTTTCCACCCATCTTTGAATATTTTTTTTTTTATTTCCAGCCATTCATTTACCGAGATGAAAATTATTGATTATTATGAAAATCAGTCTTGGAACTGACAATCTCCAAGAATTGCTCAATCCATAATGCCATTTGTGCGTGGTTTGAGCTGAAACTGAAGTTATGTCTACGCTATTCAAAACAGACACTGCAAGAAATCCAGCAAGACTCCAGTCTCATACTAATCATCTTCATTTAAATTCAAGCAGTTGTTTAACTCAAGTGAATTCTGGGGTAAGTGTAGAAACTTAAACAAAAAGTTAAAGAAGCTGCTGGAGGTAATAAAATAAAAAAAAAAAAAAATTTAAAAAAGCATCAGGAGCAGCTGGTGTCGACCAGCTTCATTTAATTTTCATTCACTTTTCCACAAAACATCTTAAAAAAAAAAAATTTTTTAACCTAAATCTGCTTCTGCTTTGTGACACTATTTCTGCTTTTTATGACAAGTCATTTATGAGTTGTCGATAATTAAAGTTTAAAAAACAATGACAGTTTCTTGGTTAGTGATTTATCATTATCTCAATGTTTGGTTTTTCTTGAATAATTTAAAATAATTTTTTTTTTGTCAGAGTAATTTTTTTTTCTATCTTAATTCTTGGATTTAATTTCCTTTCAATTTGTGAATTGCCAAGATTTTCTTTAACAGACAGACCTATAAGCAATGCCATAAAGCATTCGTACTTGATGTCCTTGTAACCATAAACACATCAAAAACTAATTACATATGGTACATACAAATACTTTCTCACTACACAATCACACATATAATAAAGACAAAAAACTCAGTTGATATTTTACATCATTTGAGGGACTTTATCAAAGCAAATATAAGGGTTTTATTTTGTGACAAATATTTATATACAATAGTAAAAATGTTATTGGCTAAATTAAGTTTTCCATTTGTCTTTATTCATATTGTCAGTTTACAGATATACTCGATATGAAATAAATGTTAATTGATTCAAATCTATAAAATCGCAAATAATAAGGATTTTTTTATTTTATAGATGGTTAACTTTATAAATTTAAGAATAAATTTTTTTTATGTTTCAGTCATTCAGTTAAGTGGCTTGTGGCTTCTGCTAAGAAAGGCAAAACCACACATATTTATACGTTTGTGGAAAACAGAATTGGATTGGCTTTTAAGATGTTTTCATGCTCCTGATTGTTTAATAAATGAGAAATAATGATGATATGGTAAAATTTGGTGAACCAACTGTGTTATGAAAAAAGCTTTCCCATTGGTGAATAAATAAATGTATATACTTTTTTTACTGTTACATGTTAAGTGTAACAAAAGAAAAAATGATTGACCAAAACTCAGAGTTAAATCACATACAAATATTTAATTTACGATAAACACAAAATGATACATATATAAAATTTTCAATTTTTTGCATTCGAAACAGAAACGTAGAGTTTACTACTGGCAGGCGAAGTGTTACGAAGGGGAAGGAAGGGTCAGTATCTTTACCCAGTTAAGTTAGCAAAGTAATTTAAGCGCTATACTTTTTGGAAATCCTTAAATGTGTATATAAAGAATATTTTCTAATATGTTCAATAGAAAGGTCAAAAAAATCTATTTACCCTTTTAGTTTCATGAGGTTCTCTTTCAGGTTTTAGTTGGTCAGCAACTTTTCTTAGAGATTTTTTTGGTTGAATATAAATCCTTGAATCAAAGCTGGAGTCGATAATGTCAGCAAATCCTTTTAACAACTAACTACTCTTTTCTTAAAACCTATTTTTATAGGGGCTAACACTTAATTTGAATATTTCTAGAACATTTCGAATTCTCTTGATTTTACTTAAACATTTTACTATCTTCCAAAACGTTCTATTCCTAATTTCTCTATTTAACAGATACTTCATAAATTAAAACTTTTTTGTAATAGAATCCCTTACTATAACGTTTTAGACATTATTAATATAATTTTTTATATATAAATGCATCCTCGTAACACTGACTCATAAAAAAGTATAGGTATATGTAAGCTTGGATTTTGTGTACAATCAAATAAAGTCCAAAACTATGCTTGCTCCTATTTTATTGGATGTGATGGATGAATTGTCATCTGTACTATGCGAAAATGAAAATAACATTGACATCTCATTTTAACAGATCAAAATTAGACAAAAATATGATAAACACTAAAGACTAAATTTATTCAATAAACTGCCATTGGATATTGGCTTCAACCATGGCCTCCAGACAACTTTGGAATCTCCTGCAAATTTTCTGTATGATCTCCTTGGTTAAGTTAGTAAATGCTGCAATAATTCTTACCCTCTGTTCATCTTTGGTGTTACAAGGAGTTTTGTTTGTCTCTCGCTCAACTGTACCCCACACATAATCAAGGGTGGGGTGCAGACTGGGGAGTTGGGTGGCCAGATGTAAAATGTAATGTGGTCACTGAAATTGTCTGACAACCATGACCGGTTACTCCTGCTTGTGAGACATGGTGCAGAGTCCTGTTACTAGACATGGAATCTTTCAGCTACCACCCTCTTGACACAGGGAAGAATTACCTTTTCAAGGCCGCTGTATTAAGGCCCTGTGGGAAGATGAAGTTTGAAATTTGAGTTTTATTTAACAGCATATCAACCCCTGTGGGTTATTTAATGCCAAAAAGTTAGGGTTTTAAGGTATTTTTTAATGTTCCGTTATAGTGAGAAGGTTGATTTAGTCAGAGTTTGGTGAAAAAAATTTTTTTGTAATCTGTTTTCAATTTTAGAAAATGGAAGATGTTTTCTAATTTTGTATTCAAAAATGTATGGCTGGTAATAGTTTTTCTTCAAAAATGTATATTTTTCTATAAAAGCCTATTTTTATACTTTCATAGTGTTTTGACCCCAGTTTGGGGGTTGACTATTTGCCCATCGCTGGGACCCTAATAGGTGCTACCACCCCGAGTCAAAGTGGACCTGGGAATGACAGCAATTAAGAGGTGGTTCCATGCTACTCACAACCTCCCAATAAGAGGCCTTGCTGCCGGATGCAGTTTACCATCATACCCCAGACCTTGTGGGAAGATGAATGGAAGCATAACAAATGATTACTTCAAACATCCACGTCTATTGAACAGGTGAAGAGGCTCATCCCTTGTTCCCTGTTTAGGATGTGGTTTCCGGTTTTCTCTTTTCCAATCTTTTCACTTTCTTTTTTGCTTATTTTTTCAATTGGAGTAGATAGACTGAACTATCGCCCGGTTCACACTCCACACACGTCTATTGAACAGGTGTAGAGGCTCATCCCTTGTTTCCTGTTTAGGATGCGGTTTCCGGTTTTCTCTTTTCCAATCTTTTCACTTTCTTTTTGCTTATTTTTTTTTTTTTCAATTGGAGTAGATAGACTGAGCTATCGCCTGGTTCACACTCCACCCACATCTATTGAACAGGTGTAGAGGCTCATCCCTTGTTCCCTGTTTAGGATGTGGTTTCCGGTTTTCTCTCTTCTAGTCTTTTCACTCTTACGTAGCCCCCTGCACATCAGTGGCGTTACCGCCTTGCTTGGGGTGATATGAGTAAAAAAAAAAAACACCATGGGGTTGACAGGATATATCATCCAACTCTATAAAATCCACATGAGTTGCAGTTTTTTAAGGCTTATATTATGAAAATAGTTACATCTGACAGATGGTTGGTAAGTTGATAGCTGACTAGTATCACCTGACTGATTCACCGTGGAAAGAGAAAATGGCACTGAAAGACCCGAAACCCTTAATGAACGTTGGTTAGAAAGATCACTAATTATGTCTAACAAAACATCAAAAAGATGTATTTCATAAAATATATTGAACATCTTACAGATTATAGAAATTCAGTCAGTTAAGTACTATACATGATACACGCTTTGAGCAATCATGTCTTGAAAGGGACATGACTGACTGGGTAGAAGATTTTCCTGCAGGTTTGCCATTACCTTCTGCAGTAGACTGGTTGCCAGCCAAGGCTATAGAACCCAGTCTGTTTTGCCATTTAACTCTTAGCTGAAGGGAGAAGAGGTAGATTATATTACATCATTATGTTAAGTATAATTAGTGGGGGATCTGTTTATTACTTCATAACAATAGAAAACCGATCCCCCACTTTATGCCCAGAAGAAGTTTTAATTATTTTTCCCACTATTATATTCACTCAGTTAGTGAAGTGCCATACGTGATACACGCTTGGGCGATCATGTCTCAAAAGAAACATGACTGACTGGGCAGAAGATTATTCTGCAGTAGGTTGCCATTACTTTCTGCAGTAGATTGGCTGCCAGCCAAGGCTACAGAACACTATCTGTCCTGCTATTCAAGTCAGTTAAGTGCCATACATGATACACATTTGGGCAATCATGTATAAAAAAACATGACTGACTGGGCAGAAGATTATCCCGGAGTAGGTTGCCATTACTTTCTGCGGTAGACTGGTTGCCAACCAAGGCTATAGAAACAAACCCTCCTGCCTCATAGCTCAAGGGAAGAGACAGATCAATACTTTTTCCAAGTGTATTTACACATAAATGCAATATTTGTAATTAATGAACTAAAGAACAAAATTCTCTAGTAAGAATTTATTTCTTAATGAAAATGTATAGATAGCTTTTAGATGATTTTTTGAATATTTGGATAAAATCTGTTCTTTGTCTCAGAATCTCGAGTTGTTAATTCAGATTTTGAAATCAAACTTGAGAAAAAAACAAAAGACTTTCAGTCTATTGTTTGTATTTTTTCTTAGTTTTTTACTTGAAAAAAAGATTCCGCTAAACACATAGTATTATCATTTTTTATCACTGTTCCATGTCTAAGTTTTGCACCAGATAACCATGAAGTTGCAGCATTGCCTTATTTAATTGTAGAACGCATCAAATGGACTTCCTTCCAACTTTAGCCAAGCGTGTATCTCTCAACATTGTCTTCCGGGTATCACGCACTTTGCCTATCAATACTGTGCATCACAATTTGAAGGTAACACCCGTTTGCAAAAAGACAGAAGATCGAAAGCCAAATATTCTAAGCAGACCTTCTTTCCTTTTTCTTTTAAACATTATTTTGTTGTTATTGCTGCAGGCACAATTTACCCATTTGCTTTCTTATGCAATATGTGCATTGTAACATCCAGCTTCTGTTTAGCAAGTTGAAAATGCACGCACCTTAAAATGCGGCTTAAAAAGTACACGTGATTCATTCTTCTTTCATGACAAAAGCAAACATTCTATTTCAAATTACTCTTTGCGTGAATGAAATACACCTATGGGTAGTAAAACTCGTTTGTAAGCGGAGGATACAAACACGCTTTTGAGCAACGTCCTTATTGCAGATCTAAATAAAATGAACAAACTGGAGAAACTTTTTTTTTTACATTGTGCAGCATCTGCTAATATAGCCCTTGAGGCAAACGCGTATCAGTACAGACACAAAAGCGGCCTTGGATCGCATGTGGGCATGTTTGTCAACACTACCGATTTCCAGATTTTTCCTGTTAGCATATCTGGTCAGACACCCCTGCTATCCACCTGGGGGTCCTTGACAAAATTCATTGATCCTGACCTGGCAGCCAAGATACAGTCACTTTCGCACCAGTGCAATGTGACTTCTCTTTGTCTCTTCGACAAGAACTTTCACTACTTTTGCTCTGATGAACTTAGCTCTCTGGTGCCCCCTAGGCAAGAATTTGCTAAGCTACAAGATTAGGAACTAGGTCCCACCCTTTTACTGTGAAACCAATAAAATGTAACACAAATTCTACTCCAACAGCTTCTTTTCTCGCAATTCATGCCTATGGAATTTCCTTCCATTTACTTGCCTCCCCGACAGCTACAATTTCCAGGAGTTTAAGTGTAAAGTCAATAGTCATCACCTATCTTGCTAACTTGCATCCTTTCTCTCATGCTCCTTTCTCCGTACACCCCACTCTCAGTATCTTAACCATCCCCTTACCTACTTCCTGACATGCCCAGTAACCTGTCACTCTTTTTCATAACTTTCCTCCTATGTAACCCCCCTGCATACCATTGGCAATAGACTGCCTTGTTTGGGGCAATATGATTATAAAAAAAAATAGACAATTCGGCATATGTAGATAAAGGCCTTCCTGTAACTGGTCAAGATCTGGATCTTTGGAAGATGCATCCTTCCAAAAAGAAGCAGGGTGAAAATCCGCAGTGTCTTGTGAAATTGGTCCCATGAGCATTTTGTTCCTCAAGTTGCTGTGGTTTCCAAAGCAGTGAAAAAGACTAATCTCTGTCTCTTTCTTCTCTCTGGATATGAACTCATTGCCGGAAGAGCAATAGGTTGGGAGTTTTCCCCTAATCTCAATAGACTCTTTGCTTACGTTACTTTCATAAAATGGTGAGATATTTGAACCTGCAAACAATATTTTTTCTTAACCTTCAGCTCCCTGCATTAACCCACAATATTATTTCTCTTTCTTTTTTTTTTTTTAATCATATCACCCCGAGCAAGGCGGTAACGCTACTGATGTGCAGGGGGCTACATAGGATTGAAAAGATTGGAAAAGAGAAAACCGGAAACTGCATCCTAAACAGGGAACAAGGGATGAGCCTCTTCACCTGTTCAATAGACGTGGGTGGAGTGTGAACTGGGCGATAGTTTAGTCTATCTATTCCAATTGAAAAAAAGAAAGAAAAAAAGAAAGAAAAAAATGAGAAGATTGGAAAAGAGAAAACCGGAAACCACATCCTAAACAGGAAACAAGAGATGGGCCTCTTCACCTGTTCAATAGACGTGGGTGGAATGTGAACCGGGCGATGGTTCAGTCTATCTACATTCTTTTACTCAAAGTTGCTTTCTGTTGCCATAGCAGGATATGACAACACAAATATGAAATTCAAACATTACTGTTGAGGGATAAGACTCACCTTCAGTAGCAGGATACATGTGGAGATAAAGTTTAATATTTTGTACAGAAAATGAAGTCATATGCAAAGTGATAAACGCAAGTGACAAGTCAAATTTCATGATTAGTCAAGTAGATTTCTGGATATTTCTGTCAAGTAACTTCAATGTTCATTGTCATGCAGTGAATATCATCAGAGAATGAGCAAATACTCTTGAAAAAGGTATTCATCTGTCTCTTCACTCTAGCTATGGGTTAGATAAAAGAAAAGATTGGGTTCTATAGCCTTGGTTGGCAACCACTCTACTACAGAAAGTAATAGCAATTTACTATGAGTCATGTCTCTTCAGTCAGTCAGTTAAGTGCCATACATGAAACATGCATTGGGCGATCATGTCTTGAAAGAGACTTGACTGACTGGGCAGAAGATTATCCCGCAGTAGATTGTCATTACATTCCGCGGTAGACTGGTTGCCAGCCAAGGCTATAGAACCCAAACTGTCCTATTACTTAACCCATAACTGGAGGGAAGAGACAGATTAACACCTTTTCCAAAGGTATTCATGCGTAAGTGAATGCAAGGATTTCAACTGGAATTCAAGCTCAGCACCCTGATTTGTCGTTTGATATCCACTGCCCCACAACACTTCTATAAATACTTTCACGGCTTCTGCTCTGATGAACTTAGATCACTGGTGCCCCCTAAATACGAATTTGCACGAGATACTAGATTAGCAACTAGATCCCACCCTTTTACAGTGAAACCGATAAAATGCAGCCGTAACTTCTACTCCAATAGTTTCTTTCCTCGCACTTCCCGACTGTGGAATTCTCTTCCAAACGATTGCTTCCCCGACGGCTACAATCTCCAGGAGTTTAAATGTAAGGTCAATACACACCTCCTAACACACTAACCTGCTCCCATTCTATCAAGCACTCTTCCCATCTGCCCGACCCTCATCCTCGCTATCCTTACTCATCTGTCACCTTTCTCCTGACATTCCCTATGTCTAACCACTCCTTCTCTTTACCTTCCCCTATGTAGCCCCATGCGCAATAGTGGCAGTGGAATGCCTTGCTTGGGGTGAGATGATTAAAAAAAAACACTTCTCTAATTCTTATTATTCTCCTTTCTCTTTTCTGTTGACTTCCTCTTCACTTTCTTTCCCCTTTTTCCACTCTCCTCTGCTTTCACTCTCCTTGTCTCCATCAACTTCTCTCTTGTTATAGGTTGTCTCTCCCCGAAGAAATGGCATAACATTTTTACAGTCGATTCATTTTGCTCAATAAAGATTTAGTTTAAAAACATTTAGCTCAGCTTAAACCTATTTTATGAGAAGTTCTGGAAAAGTTATAAACCTCTATCAAGAAGTATTTTTAAAAAAATAAACAAACAAATCCAATTTTGTATTTTTTTGCTTTGTTTAGACCAGGGGTGGGCAAACTTTTCAGTGCAATGGCTACATTCAAAAATTCACAATATATTAACCAAAATAATTAAATATTAAAAATAAATAAATAAACAAATCATTTTTTTTTTTTTCTGCTCTGTCTATATCAGGAGTGAGCAAGCTTTTCAGTGCAATGTCTATATTAAAAAATTCATAATATATTACCCAAAATTATTAAGTATTTAAAAAAAATAAATAAACGAACCCAATTTTTTTTTTTTCTCTGTTTAGACCAGAGGTGGGCAATCTTTTCAGTGCAATGGCTACATTCAAAAATTCACAATATATTAACCAAAATAATTAAGTATTTAAAAAAAAAAACAATTTTTCCAATTTTTTTTTTTCTCTGTTTAGACCAGGGGTGGGCAATCTTTTCAGTGCAATGGCTACATTCAAAAATTCACAATATATTAACCAAAATATGATTCAAACCCTAAAGGATTTTATCTTTAAATGATGCAAAAATGAAAATAATAAAGTGAGGCTGGTACCGAAGATGCAGACCGTTATTGAGACCAAAGTGGAAAGAAATACAGATAATTCTAACGTTTATTCTTCTGACCGGAGCCAAATTATGACCTTTTGGAGCCCCAAGGCTAATGAAATTATCCTACCCACATCTAACTTGCCTGCACTCTTCTTGAATATTTCTTCTAATAGTGGTGTACATTTTTTTAGTGACATTTACATATCTTGAAGTAAACTTATTGCAAATTCTTTAAATATACAATAACTATCTCCTTGAATTCCGTTCACCTTTTTATCCTTTTTTCAACACTTACTGTACCCTGCTTTTTTCTCTCTCACTGTAACCTTCTGAACAGTCATAGCGAACGCTCCTTGCTTGGGGTAAAATGATAAAAATACAAAGATTTGAGTGACTTTCATAAAATGGGCATTTAAAACAACAAAATCTATGGAGATCCTAGGTTAAAAAAAAAATGATGTCCCACACCTCAGACGAGGTTATCTTCTACTTTGCGAACATCAGTTTTGAATATTTTTACTCTTGAGATATTTTAGCAGCAGTTATATAGCTTGAAGTAAACATATTGCAAATTTATAAATAAAATGCAGTGTCAATTCCCATCTCTTATCCACTTGACTCCAGTCCTTCTCTCGTCCTTTCTACATCTTCCTGTGTATCTTGTTCTTTTCTTTTCTCACTCTAGCTTCACAACTGTCATCACACCTGTATTTCCATCATTCTCTTGCCCTTTCTCTGACCCCCACATAACTGGTTCTTTTTCTTCATTCTCTTCCTGCCTTTTACTCTCTTAGGTAGCCCCCTGCGCATCAGTGGCAGTACCGCCTTGCTTAGGGTGAGATGATTAAAAAAAGATACAAGCAGTCTACACAACAGCTATCTTTTATTTGTCAAAAAAATATTTAAGAAATGCAAAATGCTACTATTTCATTGGATGTGTGTTGTGGCGCAGTGGATATCAGCTCAGAACGAGAAATGGGGGAGCCGAGTTCGAATTCCAGCTGAATTCATTGCATTCACTTATGCGCAAATACCCTTGGGAAAGGTATTAATCCATGTGTTCCTTCTAGTTATGGGTTAAATAACAGGACAGATTGGGTTCTATAGCCTTGGCTGGCAACCAATCTACCACAGAAATCAATGGCAACCTACTGCGGGATAATCTTCTGCCCAGTCAGTCATGTCTCTTTCAAGACATGATCGCCCAAGTGTGTAACACGTATGACACTTCAGTGACTGACTATAATAATTGGAAACAAAACTTCTACCGGGCATAAAGTGGGGGATCGTTTTTATATTGTTATGAAGTAATAAACTGGTCCCCCACTAATTATTCTCAATAATGTAATATAATCTCTTCTTCCTTCATCTATGTGTTAAATGGCAGGACAGACTGGGTTCTATAGCATTGGCTGGCAACCAGTCTACCACAGAAAGCAATGGCAACCGACTACGGGATAATCTTCTGCCCAGTCAGCCATGTCTCTTTCAAGACATGATCGCCCAAGTGTGTTTCACGTATGACACTTCACTGACTAACTGACTGACTATTTCATTATATTTTGCAAATCAGATTACCACATATTTCAAGACAACCGAAATAAAAAGGAATGGATTTTTAAAACAAACATTCGCAATAAATCAATCGAAATAAATGTGTTTGTTTATATAAAATCAGAATTTATAAAATCTAGAAAATCAAAAACACTGCTTGATAAAGATATTCTAGGACATACATTTTAGCAGCATTTATATAGCTATAAGTAAACATAGCAAATTCTATAAATAAACTACAAAATCTATCTTTTGTTTGTCAATAAGAAAATATTCTTTAATAAAAAACCCTATTTTACTATTTATTGCAAACCAAATTGGCACAAATTTCAACACAACGGAAAGAAAACAACCAATTTAGAACCAGAATTATTACAATAAAACAACCAAAATAAATATGCATTTATCATAATAGTACGATTTCAGTTTATGAAACTGTTAATAAATTATGACATACATGGAATTAAAAATGCGGCTTTATAAAAAATTCTAAGATTTAATCATTCGGAACTAAAATCAAACCTGTTATTTACTTGAAAGACAATGACCAAAACTAAAACATTCTTTTGCTTCTTGCAAAGTCAAATAAATGTATTCATCACTGTTTACATTATTTGGCCTATTGTCCTCATCTTTGCTGCCATGCTTACAAATTTCAGCTGTTGTACTCTCCGGCCTTCTTCAAGTGCTAGGAATTTCAAAACATTCTTTATTACAATTGCTGGGGTATATCATTCTCATTCCTTGCAGTAGTAATTAAAGAATATTGAAATATACCTTTTCCTCTTTACTAACACAGTGGCAGAGAAACTCTCTCTCTCTTTCTCTCAACATATACATCCTTTCCTTCTTTCTATACTTCTTCAGTTCTGGTAACCTAGATATAACCTGGATATAGCTTCTTTGGTCAACTGACACCATGTGAATCAACCAATAACTAACAGTCCTGCCAAAATCAGTTCAGAACGCACATAGGCATTAAGTAAATATAAAAACAACAGTGAACATGTGCATAACATTTGGTCCACAGTTCACACTCTGTGTGTGTGAGTTTGAGTCGTCATCCGTCAAAGATTCGATCAACCCGCCAGCCAACCAAATGTAGATTACTTCCGTGCAAACTAAAGACGTACTTAAAGACGTACTTCATGAAAAGAATATGCAAAAAACCAAGGAACGAATTCAAGAATACAATCTGCACACAAAAATACCCAGAACATAACATAACATAGCACAAGTAGCAACCTGATATCAGCCTTTGAGATTTCACTCACCCAATCGACTCAGTCAATTAAAAACTTAATTGGGCAATTAAAGTTTATTGCTTTACTCACCCGTAACCAAATAAAAATCTCACAATGAAACATGTCCCTTTAAATATAAAAAAAGGAAATTTGATTCCCTTTACAACCCAAAAGAATGCCATTGAAGATTCACAAATTACTTAGAATGACCTACAATGACATTATTGAACTATTTGGTGTTATGTATAGCACTTGATTTACATCAAAGGTGTGGTTAAACAAAAGACAGTGACACACCACAATCATCAAAGCAATATCTGACAAATGGAATTTAGATTGACATACTCCTGTCTTGCTTTTATCATCCCGGTCAGTGTAAACATTCGTTTAATTAACACTTCCAGAGTGGAGCCAAAATGTTTCTGTCACCCAGACTAAAGGTGCTAACAGACTTTTAAAAACTCATTTGGAAAAATATTATCCTTGATGAAACATCTATATTTTCTCCCCACTTACGAAAAGTAAAAATGAACATTTGAAAGAAAGGAAAAAATACACATACTTCTTTCAACCACGCACCGAAAAACCAATTATACAAGTAAGTAAGTTTTTTATAGAAAATTGTTGAGAAAATCAGATTTGTTATTTTTTGTCATCTAGGAGTTGGAGGTTGTAGTCAAACAGAAGAAACTACAAATTTAGGTACCTCCACTCAATTGCCAAAAAAAAAACAAAAAACAAAAACAGCAAATCATGATGTTAGAAGGGATCAAACTTAATACAAACAAAGTTTTATCATCAAAATGTTTATGCTATTATTAAGATGGATGATCAAATTTTGTTGTCAGTATCTTTAAAAAAAATTTAAATCCTTTCTAACACATTCAAAATTTTAATTAAAATTTCAATTTTTGTTTTCTCTCAGAGATTCAAGCTCTGTTTACGTAAGGCAACTATTAAGAAAATGGAATTGGTCAAGTAAAATGATTTGGGGGCAAGTAAATTTTCCCTCGCTCTCAACAACCAGTCGAGTGATTTCTTTTTCAAATCTCAAAGGCTGCCTGATACTACATTCCATCTGACACACTCATGGAGGAACAAATATACTATATTTACATGAATATACAGATACATTGAAGAAAAGCTCTTTATAACCTGAACACAGCAATGAACATTCACATGAATACCACAATGGCTTATACAAAGAAACAAAATCCAAGAAAAAAACTACAAAAAGGACAGAAATGATAATTATACACAAAAAATAAAAGATGTAACCTTATGGAGTCAAGAATAAAAATGGTGGTATCTATATATATAAAAGGCAAGATGATTGTGTCTGTGTTTGTCCATCTGTCTGTATGCCCTTTATAAAGAGCATACAGACAGACAGACAAACCCACACACAATCATCTTGCCTTTTATATATATAATCCACAATTTTTATCCGATTCTCACCAAACTTGATACAAATATTCTTTTGGCTTCCGGTCATATCATGGGCTACTTATTTTTTCCGATTTCCCCCAATATCAAAAACTGATACCTCGATATTCAATCAGGTCTGATCAAGATCAGGATTGCAGCCCTTTTATTGTGGTTCTTGCTGCAAAATTTGCTCTAATTTGGTAAAATTGTAGTTTTTAGTCTCAAACATTAGTAGATCTTCTCAGACAACTCATTTTCCTTGATATCAGAATTGATACCCCCGATATTCTATTTAATCTGATCAAAAACTGATATTCAGCTATTAATATGGCACATTTTCTCCAATTTTACTCCCGATGGGTACAATAAGTTTTCATGAACTTAGGTTATCCTTGGATGACATATTTGGTATTGGAAATTGATACCCCGATATTCTATCAGGTCTGATCAAAATCAGGTTTTCAGCCCTTTTATATTGGTTTTTGCTTCAGGTTTTGCTCTAAGTAGGTATAATTGTAGTTCTTAGTCTCAGCCATGATACCATTTACTCGGAGAACTTATTTAGCCTTCAAAATTCAGTTTGTGATAGAAAACTTATTTGACATTGATACCGGAAATCAAAATTTGACTTACATCCATTCATTTTTCTTTCAGTCTACGGTTTCGCTTTGACTGGAAACAATTGTTGCTTTTTATTCCTTTGTGCCAATGTCCAAACAGTCTGAGATCTAGGACCTTTTAAAGCTTTCATTACACCCTGGCAATGCTGGACTATACTGCTAGTTGTTAATAAAACATGACTTTTGCTCATTTATTATCCCAATCTTGTTAATACCATACTTTTAAACTCACATCTTTACCATAACATATTAGTCCAGCATAAAATGAAGGATGGCAACATGATTTTAATTATAACCATTGTTTTACGATCTTTGTATATAACGACGACAGTTTGCCAACATGCGGAATATCATGAGTTTAGCATTGTGCCATGCCAATGTGAATCCCAAAATGGTTAGTGGTGTAGGGAGGGTTGGCTGTACTTGTGAAATGGCTTTGTGCTAAACATAACGAACCCACTACATTTGAAAAAATCAGAAAGTTGAACAAAAGATAAAAGGGTCCAGTTTGTATTTATAAGTGTGAATTTATTTAGCTAGTAGAATTACATCAATTTTGTTGTTTTGAAATAGCACACATGTTTGAAAGTTCTGCATAAAGTTTTCTTTGGAATGTATGTTTAACTGTTCAGTTTTCTCAAAGTCAGACAAAATGGATTTGCAAAGAAAAAACAAGCTGGTGTCGCTGATCTGTGTACAATTGTATTTTTATCTTTATCCTTATTTTTATTTTTATTTTTTTATATTATAATTTTTTTTAATCATTTCACCCCTATTGCACAGGGGGTTACATAGGGGAAAGTGATGAGAAAGAGTGGTTAGATATAGGAAATGTCAGAAGGAGGGTGATAGATGGGTAAGGATACCAAGGATGAGGGTTGGGTAGATGGGATAGAGTGTTTGATAGAATGGATGCAAGTTAGTTTGTTAGGTGAACAAGTTCATCCTAAGTGTAAATGAAAGCAGAATGGATGTCTTTGTTTCTCTTTCTTTTTTGTTGCCAGCAATTAAATGCAGAAAATGAAAAAAGAAATCAATTAGTATGGTGTGAAAGTGAGTGAGAACGTGTATTTATATGTTTGTGAAAAATAGAAATAGATAAACTTTTAGATTTTTTCTTGCTCCTGACTGCTCAAGAAATAAAAATTTGCATTTATTTTGTTTCTGATGCTAAAATTTAGTAAGCCAACTTTCTTATGAAAAAAGCTTTTCCATTAATGAATATATAAACGTATATGCTTTTTATTGGCTCATTAAAATGCATAAATGTGTAGAAGCGCAAATTTTTTGTGCAATCAAATCTCACAAAATTGGACAATGGTAGCGCCTTGATATATGCTAAAATTTAGTAAGCCAATGCTCTTATAAAAACAATCTTTTCCATTAATGAATATACAAACGTATATTATTTTTTTAATCATTTCACCCCAAGCAAGGCATTCCACTGCCACTATTGTGCTTGGGGCTACATAGGGGAAGGTAAATAGGAAGAGTGGCTAGATATAGGAAATGTCAGAAGGGGGGGTGATAGATAGTTGGGTGGGTGGGAAGAGTGTTTGAAAGAATGGAAGTTAGTTTGTTAGGAGGTGTCTATTGACCTTACATTTAAACTCCTGGAGATTGTAGCCGTCGGGGAAGCAGTCATGTGGAAGAGAATTCCACAGTTGGGAAGTGTGAGAAAAGAAACTATTGGAGTAGAAGTTGCGGTTGCATTTTATCGGTTTAACTGTAAAAGGGTGGGATCTAGTTGCTAATCTAGTATCTCGTGCAAATTCGAACTTAGGGGGCACCAGTGATCTAAGTTCATCGGAGCAGAAGCCGTGAAAGTATTTATAGAAGAGACACAGGGAAGCCACGTCACACTGGTGAGAGAGAGACTGCAGGCAGTCTGCCAAGTCAGTATTGATCACATTACAGACCCTCCGCTGTATCTTATCTAGAAGCCCAAGGAGAATAGCAGGGGCACCCGACCAGATATGGCAACAGTATTCAATGCACAGGCAGATGGTAGATTTATAAATGTGAAGGATAGATTCAGACGGAAAAAACCTCTGGGCCCTGCACAGAGAACCGACTTTCATAGCATCAGATTTAGCAATGAATTCGATATAGTCATTCCACTTGAGGTCCGCTGAAAGTGTGAGACCAAGGAGACGTAGTATTTTACTCTCTGGGAGGCAAGCCTGGTCCATGCTAATAGGAGGTAGGTGCGATTGTCTATGATGATTAATTGATAGTAGCTCCATTTTAGAAGCATTAAAATTTACGAGCCATTTCTTACCCCAGTCTACTACGGATTGGAGGTCCTTTCCAAGCTCGGCTGCAAGGTTAGCTTTGTCACCCACACCAGATTTTTGATCGAGGCGAGAGTAAACTGTGGTGTCATTGGCGTACATACCTACTTGGGATCTTATGGTATCGGGGAGGTAATTTTAAGACAGAATGTATAATTGTTAGTATGATTGAGAGTTTTGGGTGAAATGAGTAAATGTTTTTTTAGGTCTATTCTCAGCAATTTTGATTTTTTTCTTTTGTATCAAATTTGGCCTCATCTGGGATTTTGAATTAATTCTTGTATGTTTCCTTCTGATGATATTTGTTTTGATTTTCTCTAAAACATATTTTCTAAAAGAAAAGGGATAATGTTCTCCCAGCTATGGGTTAATTAGTAGGTCTTGTATCCGTAAGTCCTTATCATCTCCAAATAATTCTTACAAACTAAAAATATTTTCTGGCTTTAAATAACAGGCAAAGGGTTGATAAACCATAAAAAAATCAATCATGAACATAGACTAGAATGCATAATCTTTAGCAAGAGGAACAAATTAAAGTGAAATGATTAAAAAAGATTTTCTTTTTAAAAATCTACTCGCAACATTTTCTTTTTTTCTCTTCTGTCAAATTGGGCTTAATCTGGGATTTAGAATTAACAAGCATCATAGCCCGGCGTTGCCTGTGCAACTCGGAACATTTTACATGTTAATTGTAACATAAGAAAAAATAAAAATGAAGGACCCAAAACTCAGAGTTAAAATACAGACAAATATTTAATTCACAAAACATTAGATAAAAATATTTACAAATATACAGTTTGGCATTCAATTAGAAACATAGAGTTTACAACTGGCAGGCGAAGGGTTACGAGGAAAGGAGGACGACAATTCTACTCCTGCAGCTTCTTCTCTCGCACTTCCCGTCTGTGGAACTCACTCCCGTATTCTTGCTTTCCTGACGTCTACAACCTCCAGAAATTTAAATGCAAAGTCAATACTCATCTACTAACCACTGGACTCTAGCTCTCTCCCCTCCCCTGTATAACCTTCCCTTTCTCTCCGCCCATGTATCTGTCATTGCACCTGTTTTCTCAGCTTTCTATTGTTCCTTTCTAACTAGTTTGTACTCCTCACTCTTTTCTAATTAATCTTTTTACATTTATGTAACCCCCTGCACATCAGTGGCATTTCCGCCTTGCTCGGGGTGAAATGATTAAAAAAAAAAAAAAAAGTTAATTTGGTGGGGAAGTTAAGTGCTATACTTTTTGGAAATCCTTAAATGAGTATATAAAGACTAATTATTGGCTTGGTAAATGAAAGAGGCAAAAATATGTATTTACCTACATAATTCCATGAGTATCTCTTTCAGGTTTTAGTTGTTCGGACTTTTCCGTGAGGTACTTTCAGCTGAATATGGATCCTAGAATCTTTACCAAAGTTGATATGATAGAAAATCCTTTTAACAACTCTTTCAAGTCTTTGTTTGTCGCTGACTAAAGAGATTCTTTCAGCTAGATATAATTCCTTGAATAGAAACCGATGCTGATGAGGTCAGTACATTCTTTTATCAACTGTTTCAAGTTTAAGTTTTTTGTCGTCGACATAGGGATTCTTTTGGCTGAATATACATCCTGAATCTTAACCTGAGCTGTAGAGGTCAACTCATCCTGCTATCAACTGACTGCTCCGTGCCCAAAACCTATTTTTATAAGGACTAACACCTAATTTGCATACTTCTAGAACCTTTCGAACTCTCTGGAACATTCTACAATCTTTCAAACGTTCTATTTCTAATTTCTTTATTTTTACAGCAATTTTCTGAATTAAAACTTTTTTGTAACAACAAGTAGAACTCAATAGAGTCCTTTACTATTAATATTATTTTTATATATAAATGCATCCTCATAATAATTGGCTCATTAAAATGATGTGTGTAAGTGAGGATTTTTGTGCAATCAGCTCTCACAAAATCAAACAATGTTATCGCCTTGATATATGTTAAAACCACTTTCGTAAGGCCAGTGGGGTTCCATTACATTGGAGACTGGCATGGAAACTTATGTCAGTGTGAGTACATTACTTACTTTACTGGTAGAATAGGGTTGCCTGTCGTCCCTTATATCATGGATGTGTCCCTTATTAGATAATTGCAAATTCCTTGTCTTGTAAAATTTTGCAAAGTAACAAAAGAACCATTCTATTTTCATGGGTAGCTAGACTAGAAAAAAGAACACTTAAAATCTTTCAGTAGTTTTTCTATTTGTTTAACTTCCCCGCCAACCTAACTGGGTAAAGATATTTGACAACTTTCCTCTCCTCTCCTTGTAACACTTTGCCTTACCTTCCTTTTCTCTCCTTGTAACAATTCCCATTGTTCTATACTGACATTTCAGGGACACCCCAAATGTCACATATTAGTTTATTTTCAAACATTGAAATGAAAATATATTTTTACTACCTCCTTACAGTTCTTAGTTGTAACTTTATAAGTAATTATGCTTTCTTGTCTCAGAATTTCTTGATGAAAATAACCCAAATGCAACCAGGAAACTAATATTGCTAGAAGTGTACACAAGACTGACGTGTTTGCAGCTTGTTCAGTTGCTATGGTTGGCTGAAGACAGCAATACTGTCACCATTTTGTTTGCCAACTGTCATGAAACTGTGGAGTTCTGTCACGACACTGAATTCTAATTTCTTAACTTGTATTAAAAAATTTCCAAATTATTTTACTTTTATTTTCCTCATAATTCATTAAAAATCATTGCTTTATTCTTTTAACTTACCTCTCTCCTTCTACATAATATATTGGTCTGAGTGTGCATCTATCTATCTATCTATCTATCTATCTATCTATCTATCTCAGTCTGTTCAGATCTATCTATCTATCTATCTATCTATCTATCTATCTATCTATCTCAGTCTGTTCAGATCTATCTATCTATCTATCTATCTATCTATATAATTTAGAAAAAATTTGAGATATTCTACAATTTCATGGGTAATACGTATTTCACAGCAATAAGCTGCTCATCAGACACAAAAGATACAGCAGTTAATAATATTAAAAAAAATCTATCTATAATATGATATAATATAATATAATCTATTTATCTATCTATCTATCTATCTATCTATCTATCTATCTCTCTCTCTCTCTCTATATATATATATATATTATAATATATATATATAATATAATATATCTTCCTATATATATATATATATATATATATATATATATATTAAATTAGAGAAAATTTTCAAAATTCAAAAGTGTCGGATGTACATTTTGACATAGGATCTCTAATAGAGACTCTACATCATGTCAGAGACATTGTTTTTCCAAATGGCAAGGCCCTGAGTTAGAGTGTAGAGGGGTTTTTGGTTAACAACAGTCAAAAAGTGGAAAAGGACAGAGCTGGTAGTCGCGGGGTTACAGGGTGTTGAAATGGTATATTTAGGAAGGGGAGGAATAGGAGTTCATTTTTTATAAAGATAGACAACTAAATGAGTTAAATTACTTTTTAAAGTTAAGATTTTGGGCTGTTTGAAGAGGTGTATTTAAGCAAGAAGGAATGGGTTTCAATATAAGATTTAAAAAATTTTTTTAAAGTTTATTTGATTAAACCTTTTAGGTAGAAGTGAGTTAAATGCCAATTACAGGAAGTTATCAGTTTAAAAATTATTAGAGAAAAAATATTAGAGAAAAAAATATTAGAGAAAATATATATATATATATATATATACAGAGGGAGACAGAGTGAGTGATATACACTACCGGCCATAATTATTAGGCCACCCCACTTTTTTAAAAGAAATGATGTATTTCATACTATTTTTCGTATTTATTGCCAAATGAAAATAGTGGTTCTTTTGTTACTTTGCAAATTTTACAAGGCAAAGAAGCAAACATGAACTTGTTTGAATCCCCCTAAATTTTCTTCATTCTTGCATTGATGAAACTGCAATATAGGTAATTATTAAATATTTATAAATCCATTTGATGCACATGTTATTGTGCAGTATTAACAAAAGAACCATTCTATTTTCATTTACAATTATTCAATTAGCAATAAATACTAAAAAATGGTATGAAATGCATCATTTCTTTAAAACACTGGGGTGGCCTAATAATTATGGCCGGAAGTATATATATATATATAGAGAGAGAGAGAGAAAGAGAGAGAGCAAAAGAGAAAGAGAGTGACAGAGAGAGAGAAAATTTTAAGTGTTTTTCTTGTCTGACTACCCAATGATAGAACATTTGTCCCACAATCAATGACTGTTCTAAAATTTAATATGCAAGCTTCCATTTGTTTAAGTTCAATACTGGGAGAGCAATATTTAACTTCTATCAATTCAAATCAGTCAGTTAAGTGCCATACATGATACACACATTGGGTGATCCTGTCTCAAAAGAGATATGACTGACTGGGCAGAAGATTATACAGCAGTAGGTTGCCATTGCTCTCTGCGGTAGACTGGTTGCCAGCCAAGGCTATAGAACGCAATCTGTCCTGCCATTTAACATATAGCTGGAGAGAGAAGATATAGATTATATTAAATTATTATATTAAATATAATTAATGGGGGATCAGTTTATTACTTCATAACAATATAAAATAGATCCCCCACTTTATGCTCAGTAGAAGTTTTATCATGTTTCCAACTATTATATTCAGTCAGTCAGTTATGCCACACCTGGTACACTCTTTGGATCATTATGGCTCAAAAGATATATGACTGGGCAGAAGATTATACAGCAGTAGGTTGCCATTGCTTTCTGCGGTAGACTGGTTGCCAGCCAAGGCTATAGAACCCAATCTGTCTTGTTATTTAACTCATAGCTGAAGGATAGTAATAGATTAATACCTTTCCCAAGGGTATTTGTGCGTAAGCGAATACAAGGAATTCAACTTAAATTTGAACTCGGCTCCCCGATTTGTCATCCCGAGCCAATATGCACTGCACCACCCATGCACATCCCCCTTAACGATACCGGTCAAAATAACGTGGTTCTAATTCTGAGTCTTCCTTAATTCTGTTGTAATCAGCAAAATAGACGGTCTTCTCGAATTTTAATCTGAAGAAATCAATTCAGTTTATTTCGTCATCCTTTCAAAATAAATCCATACTAAAAACTTTTAGGCAGGGAATTGAATGTTTTGTAGGAATGCAGTCAACAAGTTTAACAAATTTCATCATTTCTTTTTTGGCAACAGCATCTCGTGTTTACAACAAGGAAATCAACATGCAGATATTTTTTCTATGTAATTTCCAAATCCGATATTTCAAGCAAACACAACACTTGCTACCCATTTTCGTCAAAAATATCACAATATCAACTTTAACATTGACTGTTTAAAACATGTTTCATTAATGACATACAGTACTGTGCAAAAGTATTAGGACAAGAACTATTTTATCTTTTATGAGGCGTCAAAATAATTGCGACAATTTACCAATCGCACCTAGTATATATACAGTACTGTGCAAAAGTATTAGGACAAGAACTATTTTATCTTTTATGAGGCGTCAAAATAATTGCGACAATTCACCAATTGCACCTAGTATATATACAGTACTGTGCAAAAGTATTAGGACAAGAACTATTTTATCTTTTATGAGGCGTCAAAATAATTGCGACAATTCACCAATCGCACCTAGTATATATACAGTACTGTGCAAAAGTATTAGGACAAGAACTATTTTATCTTTTATGAGGCATCAAAACAAAGTTTAAAATCACCCCTGTCCTAACACTTTTGCACACTACCAGTACTGTGCAAAAGTATTAGGACAGGGGTGATTTTCCTAAAAACCTCACTGGCATTCAAATACAGGGTGAAACGCCAAACTTTTGTAAGAATTATTTAATTAAAAAGGAAGAGGAAGGAAGGCTTCAGAATTTGAATTGGCCTCCACAAAGCTCTGATCTCAATCCTATCAAACATCTATGGAATATTTTGGATACAAAAATTGATTAATCTAACGTTACTTTGCAAGATACACTTTGGGAACAAATGCAAGCTGCTTGGCAGGAGATACCATTAGATACATTGAAGAAGCTTGTGATGTCAATGCCTGACAGAATGAAGGCTGTGATCAAAGCAAAAGGCTATTATACTAAATATTAAATTTATTTTGTAACAAGTATGTTTTTCTTGTTAATGCATTTGTTGAGTAAACCAAATAAAATTACTTTAATTAAATTGCTTATTTTCTGTAAATATGCCTCATAAAAGAGAAAATAGTTCTTGTCCTAATACTTTTGCATAGTACTGTATACAAGTCAACCAAGATTAATGAATTTCATCATTTTTTTTGTTAACAGCATCTCGTGTTTACAACAAGGATATTAACATGCAAGTAAAAGTCCATGATCACCTCCATCCTGAAATGACATGGCATGTAAGGAAGAAAAAGTATAGATTGGCTTTAATCATTATTATTTTGTCATTTTTCATCATATTTCGATTTCTGCTCTGGTCGCACTATCAACCAATTCTGCGTTGAAGACCTAAGGCAGGTCGTGGCATGTTGTTATGGCTCCATTTCATGTTTTTTCTATCTCCTCTATCATCTCTAGCATTACATAGACAAAGTTCTCCTTAGTGTGTGGGCTGTACTTAATAAGACAATTTTTTGTATATCTCTTAGGCTGAGGTTTCCAGGGATTCTTTCAATGTGTTGTTTTGTTCTATTTTTTATCATTCCAAGTGCGCCTACTATCACTGGCATGATTCTTGTTTTCAATTTCCACATTTTTCTATTTCAATTTCCAGGTCTTTATATTTTGACAGTTTTTCGAATTCCTTGGTTGCTATGTTACAATCCACTGGACAAGCCATATCAATTAATAGACAAGTTTTTTTCTTTCTGGTTTTTAACAATAATGTCTGGCCTATTTGCTTCAATTTTTCTGTCTGTGTTGATGGTGTAATCCCATAGAATGGTGGCATCTTCTATTTCTTTAACTGGTGCTGGGTGATGTTCATACCAGTGTTTACAGATTTTCCATAGTGTTTTCACATTGTTCAATGTAAATATTGCTCCACTCTATCGAGGCGATTTTTATATCCATTTGGGGCAAATACAGAACAACCTGAGATTAGATGATCTACTGTTTCTTGGTGTTTATCACAAAACCTGCATTTTGGATCCATATTATTATGTATAATATTTGCCTGAAAGTTTCTAGTGAAAAGACTTTGGTCTTGCGCTGCAAGAATCAAGCCTTCAGTCTCAGACTTTAATCCAGATGCACGTAACCATCGATGAGTATTAACTTTGTCAACATTGGATTTATTGGCACATTCTGGATATTGGCCATGCAGAGGTTTGTCTTGCCAGCGTTCTTTCATCTGTTCAAGAGCTTTATCTTTGGCCTTCATTTTCATTTATTATTATTATTATTATTATTATTATTATTAAAGAATTATAGTAATAAAACTTCATATTAAGAAATCCTCAGTTATAGGCATAATCAATGGTCTATTCCTGCAAGTTATTCTTCACTTATAAAGAGATTTTAATGAACTTTCTTATTTTTTTCTTTTAAATTTGGTAATCATGAATACTTTCCAATATTTAATTTTACAGATGAAAAAAATATGAAATAAAAATAAATTTGAAATAAAAATGAATATCTAAGTGGTTCTTTCAATGAAGAAGAATGCAAGCACTTCACTTTAACATCAGGATAAATTCTAAAAGACAAGTTTTGGTCGAATGTTCTTGGTGAATTAAAAATAATTGATTTCGTAAAATTATTTTCACACAAATTTAAGTTAATACAATCTAAATCTGCTTCACCAAATTGAAAGTTTACCCCAGAGAATGACGATTACTTTATTTAGCAAGAATTTATCAAACAACGTATGTAAATAACAGTGGAGCTGGTTTGGACTGAGGATTTTACAAGTACCAAGGTCATGTGTACTACACCCTTGTGCAAATTAAATGAAACTGCTTTAGTTTGCATTTTTTCACCGTACAGTCAGAATTAAACCCACTGAAGTGACAGGGTGTAATCAGTTTTTATTTTTTCCTTAGATTAGGTGATTTGCATTAGTGTAAAGTAATATGAATCTATTTATATATAAATCTAAACTAATTTATAAATGGAACTTTGTCTGTTTGTGTCTGTGTGTGTATGTGTGTTTGTGTGTATGTGTGTATCCGTTACCTATAGACTCTGAAATCGCTGAACCAATTTTCTTGAAAATATACACAGTTGTACTATAAGCATCTGTGAGTGTTCTTAGCTAGGTTTTGTGTCGAGGTACTCCCGATAAATATCAAAAATTGATAATCGAAAAAATTGGGTTATAGAAGGAGTGGTCCGATTTTAATCAAGTTTGATACACTCATAGGCAAAGTCATAAGAAACGATATTCAGATGTTTCAAGGTTGCAGTTCTTACAATAGTGCAGAAAATCGATAATATATATATATAAAAGCAAGATGCTTGTGTGTGTCTGTTTATCTGCCTGTATGTATTTTTTCAGCCCTTTTATTTTAGTTTTTGCTTCGGGTTTGATTCAAAGTAGGTATAATTGTAGTTCGTAGTCTCAGCCATGATACCATTTACTCAGAGGACTTATTTAGCCTTCAAAATTCAGTTTACGACGAAAAAACTTATTTGATATCAATAGCAGGAAATGAAAATTTGACTTACATCCATTCATTTTTCTTTCAGTCTACGGTTTCACTTTAACTGGAAACAACTATTGCATTTTAATCTTTCGTGCCAACGTCCAAAGAGTCTGAGCTCCAGGACCATGGATTAGTTTTAAAACTTTCATTACATCTGAGCAACGCCGGTCTATACTGCTAGTATATATATATATATATATATATATATATATATATATATATATATATATTATAAATTATACTTTAGAACATTTACATAATTTCTCTATATATAATCGCGACAAAGGCACATTCATTTTGGCATATGTACATGTTCTAAAGTATAATTTATAATAAATATTCATAGCTCTATATAGTATATTATATATCGAGCACTGTTTTAAATTAATGTTTTGGACATTGAAAGAATTCTTCGTTCTGTATTCACTCAGATATATATATATATATATATATACTACCGGCCATAATTATTAGAAAACACCAGTTTTAAAAAAAATTTGTATTTCATACTATTTTTAGTATTTATTGCCATGTAGATAATTCTAAATGAAAATAGAACATGTTTTTGTGATTATTACTTTGCAAAATTTTACAAGCCAATGAAGCAAAGATAAACTCGTCTGAATCACCCTTAATTTTCTTGTTTCTTTTATTGATGAAACAGCAATATAGCTAATTATTAGTCGTACAAGAGAGTAACGCAGCATCTCATATTTGGAGAAATATATTTGACTGCATCCTTAAAAGAAAACGTTTTTTTCTGAATTTCTGAGATATATTCTTTTCCTTAATACAGAGATTGTTTTCATCATTGTTTTCTGAAATTGTGAAATTAAATGTTTTCAATATTCCATATATTCTTGAGATTATTATCTTCATTTGTTGATTAAATATTACGTATTTGGGCAGCAACTCTTCATTTAAACATGTTTTATTAAATAAAATGGGTGAAGGGTAAACTTTAATTTTCATGCCTATGAAAAAATGGAGCGTTAAAAAGACGTTTTTTTGCCCTCGCCCTGCTATTCTATCAAATACCTTTCCATCTTCAGAAATGTTTGTTTTAATTTGGTTGTTTGGTTTTTATGGCATATCAACCTCGGCGGATCATTTATTGCCAACTAAATTTTATTTATTTATTGCTGGTAATATCTTTTTCTTTCAACAATTTATTTTTGTTTTTATATAAGTTTTGTGTCTAGTAATACTTTTTTTTTCTTTTTAAGGGCCGGGTCCCCAAGTCCTACCCTGTTATTTAACCCATAACTGGAGGGAAAGGACGGATTAATACTTTTCCCAAAGGTACCAGTGCTTTAAGTGAATGCATGGTATTCAACTGGGATTCAAATTCAGCTCACTGATTTCTCTTTCCGAGCCGATATCCACTGCACCACAATGCACATCCGTCACTATACGCTTACAGCAACTGGTATTCCCAAGCGGTCACCCATCTAAGTACTAACCAGGCTCAACATTGCTTAACTTTGGTGATCGAGCGAGAACCAGTGTATTCAACGTGATATGGCCGTAAGCCCGTTTGTTTTAAAAAGTGATGATTAAATTTGTAATAAAACCCAAACACGAAAATGAATTTATACATTTTTTTTGTTCTTGGTAACTGACAGCAAAAACAATAAACACTATTTATTTATTAAGTTGTTTATATATATATATGCTTACTTGAAAGGTTGGCAAAGTATTGGCTAATTGCCAATTGATTCAAACCTTATAAAATCATAAATAATAAAGATTTTCTTGTAGTTGGTTCGCATGTCTGTCTATAAATTTATGAATAAAAATTGTTTTCACAGTACAGTCACTCAGTTAAATGCCGTATGTGATACACATTTGGGTGATCATGTCTCAAAAGAGACATACTGACTGGGCAAAAGATTTTTTCCACAGTAGGTTGTCATTACTTTCTGTGGTGAACTGATTGCTGACCAAGGCTATCGAGCCCAATTTAACCCATGGCTAGAGGGAGAAGTGACAAATTAGTACCCTTCCCTATGTGCGTGTAAGTGAATGCAACAACATTGACTGGAATTCAAACTCAGTTCTTCCCCTGCACCACAACTAGTACTCATAAAAAATGGTCATCATCATCATTTATCCATCACACCCAGATGGTGCATAGGGCAGCAACTTTTTGTCGCTGTTTCTCTAACAAACTGTTTTTTACAGGGCAGGGTTGTTAGCCTTGCGTCCAACACCCAAACCTGGAGGACCGGTGGACCATTTTTGTTCCTTACATTTACAGCACCTGGTATTCCCAAATAATCACCCATTTAAGTACTGACCAGGCTCGATGTTGCTTAACTTTGGTGATCAGACGGGAACCAGTGTATTGAACACGATATAGCCGTAGACATAAAATGGTAAATAACAAATATTGCATTGCATTAGTTTTAATTGTATTAGTTTTTGGAATGCTGTTAACATGAGATTATTTTTGGAAATAAACAATCTAATATATATTTTTGTTGTAAATTCTCAAGAAGAAAAAATGCATAAAGTCACTTTCCTCATAGATTTTAATTACAATTCTAATCATTGCATTTTAAATTAATGATATATTCCAGAAAGGAATATCAGTGTCAAGATCAGTGAAAGAATGGTACTCGACACAGGAATACGATATAACGGATTTATTGTATTACTGTACAATTAACAATGAGATACAGATAAGCAATCAATGAGTAGGAGCGGAATACACTATCAACTAGAGAATGCCTTTGCCTAAGACATTTGATTCACTCTCGTACCGCTTGTCACCATCTCTTATAGTCTAGAGCATTCTATTCTCGGGGATGGCAGGATGTTCCACTATAACAATTAAAAAAACTGCTGAGGAGTAAAGGTAGTTAGAATAATAGCAGTATCAAGGGAAAAACATTCATTTTTGGCAAAAAAATGAAGCAAAGTAATTTATGCATGAAATAATGCTCTTGAATTAATTATAAAGTTTGAAATTCTATTTAGATTTTGTTATCAAATAACCCATACAGATTAATGTGGCATTAAATCCAAAACATCCAACCAACAAGCCACCATTTTGACACCATGTGTTTTTGCTTTTTTGCTGATATGCAAAGTTAGAGGTAGCTGTGCGGAGAGAATTGGTTAAGTTTTTGTAGATTTTCAGTGGCTGAATCCACCATCATAGCCGATATGGAATCATATAGAAAAACTAAAAATATGAAAAAATACATATAATTTAATCATGTAGTTTTTTTTTTGCTGCCAGGCAAGTTACACATTGTTAGGCAGAGAGAGTCTGTTAAGGTTTTTAGTGAGTGTGGAGTAAAGGTAGTTAAAATAATAGCAGAGTCAAGGGAAAAACTCATTTTGGAACAAGCATGAACCTAAGTAATTTATTCAAGAAATGATGTCATTCTCTTCAATTAATTATAAAGTTTGAAATTTTACGTTTAAATTTTGGTATTAAATAACCCATATGGGCTGATATGCTACTTAACAACAAAAAAAACGATGAATTTTCATTTTGACATACCATTATTTTTTATTATTTTAAAAGTTACATGTTGCTGGGCTGAGAGGGTCTGTTAAGGTTTTTAGAGCGTTTCTGTGGCTGCTGTTTTCAATCCAACATCATACCTGACATATTCTTTAGTCTTCATCAGGGTAATGTCGTTTTTTTCTGAATATATCTGTCCAATGGAATCATATGGAAAAACTAAAAAATATGAAAAAATACATGTAAGTTAATCATATTGTTTCCAGCCTATCAAGTAAGGAGGAAAATTGCTGTCAATTTGTATATTTGCAAATGAGGTGGTAAAAAAAACTGGTTGATATAAAGCTATGGGATTGTTATCTTATAACAGCTCCCTACCTCAAATATGATGCATTTACCAAAGCGAAATGAAAAGAATGGTGTCAAAAATATGATAAACACATTAATTAAATGCAACAACATAAAACAATAACATTACAAGCCATAAACATGCAACATACAAAAGATAAGGTTTGCACAAAACACAATTAGTACCTTTATGTTAAGGTGAGTTGAGGTCACCAACTACCATCGAGGAATATCTTTGGTCTCCATGGTGTGAGTCTGGGTGTTGGGCTTCGGCACATCTTGCTCTAACCTCTTCTCAGGATCAGACTGAATCGAAACGTGGCAAGGGCCTTAACTCATCTCGTTGTCCTTTCTGTAACAAGGGCATTTACCTCAGTTCTCTGGGAACTAAAGTGAGGTATTCCGTCTAAATTCCTACAAGGGGGTGCTGAAAAAGTGTCAATTGGACCAAGAAAGAATTTTTGAAAATTCAAATTATATTTATTTAATCAAATTTGGAAAAGTGGGTGTAGCAAAAATCGTAACAAATTTTCACACAACACATCGATTCTTTCTGTGTTTAGCATTTTTAATTCTGCCACTTGTTCACTGCCACTGACTTTATAGATGTTCAAAGGTAGATACATTAATCCATAGGCAGAATATCTTGCCTATTCCATTAACCATTTCACTGCGCTGGTTTTTCTTTCTATCGTGGAGTCAATGGCATTGGCAGCTGCTTGCCTTCAGACTTTTTTTGAAAATCAAAGTGGATTTTTTTTCATGCTCCCAGCAAATCACTTGATCACATAGATGGCAGCTAGGGGTTGGCTTCTTTTTTTGCCATGCACTTTGTCATATGGGGAATGGTTGTGAGTCCTTCTATGGAAGACTGCCTTACTCCTGGCTACCTTAGTCATGTGTTTCTCCATGGAGGGATCGCCCATGTCTCTTCGGACGAGATGATAGGCATATTTAAGAATGAGGTTGTTAAAACAGAAATAAAGGGGTGCTGAAAATTTGTCAAGAAAGAATTTTAAATTCATTTGGATATTTAGTGCAGTTTCAGAAAGTGAGCTGAGAACTTTTCAGCCTGTTTTCATATCGATGCAAGACAAGATTCCAATTTTAACTCGGCATTTCTTTTAGCCTCAACAAAATTATGAGAGCCCTGATAATTCTCATCACTCATAGACTAATTTATGTGACAGGTACTAATATTCTCGCCAATTCTCTGTACTGTACAATGTTTAGCTTATTTTACTTACATTTAACCCTTCGAGTAGATTTTGAAAATGCTGAAAGGGTAAATAATAGATTTAAAAATCTGTCGCAGTTAAAAAAAAAAGGGTGGTTATCTTAATGTGGGTGTTATGCAGCATCTGGTACCAGTTAAAAGCATGAAAAATAAAAGAAGCAATTTTTGATTCTGTGGAGACAATAATTCGAAAGCAATTTATAAAATCTTGATTCGATGAAAAAATGTAAAGCAAAGTCAAGTGATGATGGAATGGATAATTGTTGCTATTATGTTAACGTGTAAATTTCTCAAATAGAGGTTAGCATTTCATTGAGTTTATTATCGGAAAGTCTACATTATTTCTGAATATTGGCTTCACAAAATAAATTCCAAGTGGCAAATACAGTAGCAACCACCAATGAAAAACCAAAACGATCAGCACAATTCCTCATAAAGTATGGCACTAAAAATGACGTTTCAGACTGAAAAAAAAGTCAAACATTGTTTCCATTTGAACTCAATCTTTACTTTTAGTGACATGCTCGTCACCAAAAGGGGTGAGGTCTGCATAATTCTTGTTAAAAAGCTGTAAGCATTCTACTGTGTTCTTTCAAGAGTAGTCGTACCTATAGGGATTCAAGATTGTCAGGTTGTTGTATTTATATAAATGAATAGAGTAGAAGGAGATATAAAGACCTGAAGGTAGGAAAAAGTTACATGCCACCCTGTTGAGATATACATTTGAATTTGAATTTCTCCTACTGAATAATCAAACACAGATTACAAAAGTCTGGAACCTTTGACTTATTTATGTGTGGTTGATTTAAGTTACAAAATGAAGAAAGGATGGAAATTATTTCAATGCCAACAAAAAAAAAATGCAGTCAATATGGCTATTGCTGAGTTTAAACAATCAAAGTCATGCTGATGTTGGGGAGTCCTTCAAGTCTGAAAGTTGATAGTAGGCTTTCAAAATAAATCAAGAGATGAAAGAATCTTAGTGAGGTTAATAGTTTCCAACCTAAAATGAACAGCAAAAGCAACATTGATAATATATTTATTATACGGAAAGAAGGAATTTCTGTTGAAGGAAAAAAAGTAACTTCATAACCAACAAATGTTAAAAACCAAACTATCCAAGGCCTAATAAAAGTTATGAAGAGAAAGACAAAGAAATTTCAAGTACTGTAATTGTTAAGAAGAATGGCAGAGCATGTATATATATATATACTAGCAGTATAGCCCGGCATTGCTCGGGTGTAATGAAAGCTTTAAAACTAATCCATGCTCCTGGAGCTCAGACTTGTTGGACATTGGCACGAAAGACTAAAAAGCAATAGTTGTTTCCAGTTAAAGCGAAACTGTGACTAAGAACTACAATTATACCTACTTAGAGCCAAACCCAAAGCAATTAGTTTTAAATCTTTCATTACACCCGGGCAACGCCGGGCTATACTGCTAGTACTTAATATTTTGCTTGGTTTCTGAAAGAGATGTTTAACAAGCAACACATTTTCTTAACTACCTCAGACAAATTTGTTGCTCTTAAAAACTCAAAGCATACTTGTAAAATCCACTTTTTTCTTTGTATATACTTCATTAGCATTGATAACATTTTAAGAACTATATCTAAATTGACAGCAAGATATTAATTGAATGTTCCTCGTAGATGAAAAGTAAATAAAAGAATTATCTCATTTACCAATGAGATGGCTCCTTTATTTATGCGATATGATAAAAGATTTACTTAGAGGACATTTCGACTCGTAAAAAAAAACACTTTTTCAGATCACCTAGTGAGGTTAAAAATTACAATAAATGACTTGTGGAATTAGCTTAGTAACAATAGTCAATGATGAGTATTTAGTAAAAATCGAGTGATATGAATTAATATCTATACAGATGTGTACAGGCAGAAACCGCGAAGATGCTTACTGAAATAAATTCAGACAGAGCACGTCTCACATATTTTAAATATCAAAGGAAAGATATAAAATATAGAAATATAGAAAGCTAAGTAGAGAGTGACAAGAAGGGACGACAAATAAACTTTAAGAAAACTGAGTGCATGGTCATCAGCAAAAGATACAACCCAAAATGCCAAATACAGGTGGGGGATAACAGAATCAAACAAGTACAAGAATTTAAGTACCTAGGAAGTGTTCTAACAGGAGATGGAAAGTGCGACACGGAGATCCGAAGGCGAATTGGCATGGCAAAGGACGTGTTCCAGAAGATGAGCAAAATACTAACACACAGGAAGATCTCAATAGAAACGAAGAAAAGAGTGCTAGACTGCTACGTGTTGTCAGTTCTTCAGTACGGCTGTGAATGCTGGACAATATAATCGAAAATGAGGACAAAACTGGAGGCGGCCGAAATGTGGTTCTACAGAAGGATGCTACGGATATCGTGGACTGAGCATACAAGCAACGACGAAGTGTTAGAAAGAATGGCAACAAAAAGGAAATTGATGCTGAGCATCAGGAAGAGACAACTGAAGTTCCTGGGACATGCAATGAGGAAGGAGAGCCTGGAGAACCTGATACTGACTGGTCAGACAGAAGGAAAGAGAGACAGAGGAAGGCAGCGGATAACATATCTGCAGAGTCTGATCAGGTGGATGACGGAACGGGGGTTGCCAGGAGCAACAGGAGCAAACATGCTAAGAGCCACAAGGGATAGGGAGACGTGGAGATCCATGATCGCCTACGTCCTGAAGGGACAGGGCACATAGAAGAAGAAGAAAAAGAAAAAAGGTCAGACTTGGACATTCATGCTTGTCAAAAAACAGTGTTAAAAGGATGGGTTTTTTCCACCACCCATGAAATTGCTTTTATTTTAACTACCTTCACTCCTCAATAATATTTGTTGTTTAAATGTGAGGATTTGAATTTTAAGAAAATTTTAAAATACCAGCATTATATTTTTATATATAAAAAATTACGAGCAATATGTATTTACAGTATAATTATATACGGTATATTTTATATCTGTTATTGTGTTCTATCTATAGGAATGGACTCTTCCGCCGTTAATATAGTACTACCTGTTTGACTTCCAGGGAGGCAGCTATGATGCAGTCAAGAGACAGTCGTTAGACACTCAAGACGCAGCGTAATTATACCGTTCGGACTACACTTCTGTTTTGCTGATTACTAACACTTATTATTGTATATATTGTTCTGTTATTTTAATATAAAGTTCAAAGGGCCCGGAAATTTTTCCCACCTGAAACTATTCTGCACATATACAAATCTACCATCCGCCCGTGTATTGAATATTGCTGCCATAACAATAACAGAATGAGCAATTTTATCTGAAGTAGAAGGCATACAATTGTATCTAAACTTATTTATAAATGGAACTTTGTTTGTGTGTGTGTGTGTGTGTGTGTGTGTGTCTGTGTGTGTGTGTGTGTGTCCGTTACTTATAGACTCCAAAATGGCGGAAGCAATTTTCTTGAAAATTTACACAGTTGTACTATAAGCGTCTGCGAGTGTTTTTAGCTAGGTTTTGTGTTGAGGTACCCCCGATAAATATCGAAAATCGATAATCGAAAAGCTCGGGTTATAGTAGGTGTGGTTCGATTTTTATCAAGTTTGATACATTCATAGACAAATACATAAGAAATGATATTCAAAAGTTTCAAGGTTGCAGTTCTTACAATAATGCAGAAAATCGATAATATATATATATAAAAGCAAGATGTTTGTGTGTGTATCTGTTTATCTGTTTGTATGTCTGTATTTTTTTCAGCCCTTTTATTTTAGTTTGGCTCTAAGTCAGTATAATTGTAGTTCTTAGTCTCAGCCATGATCCTATTTACACAGAGGACTTATTTAGCCTTCAAAATTCAGTTTACGATGAAAAAAACTTATTTGATATCGATACCAGGAAATCAAAATTTGACTTACATCCATTCATTTTTCTTTCAGTCTACGGTTTCACTTTAACTGAAAACAACTATTGCTTTTTAGTCTTTTGTGCTAACATCCAAAGAGTCTGAGCTCCAGGACCATGGATTAGTTTTAAAGCTTTCATTACACCCGAGCAATGCCGGGCTATACTGCTAGTTCAAAATAAATAAAATGTTTTTAGTTTGGATATAAACCTGTGTTTAAAATATTTATATTTTCACATGAAATTACATGTTGAGGTTTCGATGTCACTAATCAATATCTGTCAGCCAGCACCCAATCACCCCTTTTGTTTTAGTGCTCTGCTTGGGAAAAATTTAATTAATATATATATATATATATATATATATATATATATATATATATATTGTTGAACAACACATTTAAACCCTACCAAAAAAACGAAAAGGAAGATAATGAAACCCCAACCTACATAAACATCCACTGCTAACAAACAATTAATCAAATCCCTACAATTGTAAATACTAGAATTGACAAACCATTATCAAATAGCAAAATCTTTAATGAAAATAACACTAATTACAATATCATTTTCAAAAAAGTGGCTTCAAACAGGAATTACATCACTTAAAACCCTCCAGAAGTACTGGAACTAAAGAACCTAGAAATAGAAAAAGAAGAATACTATGGTTTAACCAAACAGGAATTACATCACTTAAAACCCTCCAGAAGTACTGGAACTAAAGAACCTAGAAATAGAAAAAGAAGAATACTATGGTTTAACCAAACAGGAATTACATCACTTAAAACCCTCCAGAAGTACTGGAACTAAAGAACCTAGAAATAGAAAAAGAAGAATACTATGGTTTAACTAAACAGGAATTACATCACTTAAAACCCTCCAGAAGTACTGGAACTAAAGAACCTAGAAATAGAAAAAGAAGAATACTATGGTTTAACCTCGCTTTCTGTAAACTATCTAATAATATTATCGGGAAATATTTTCTGAAATTAGTTGATAAGCACTTTAAGCAGAACAACCCACTAAGGAAAATCTGCAATAGAATGACATTAAAAATTAGTTATTCCTGTACTAACAACATTAATACCATCATTAATTCCCATAATAATAATATACTAAAGAAATTTTATAACAATAAAAAGACAAAGTACAACCCTCTGTAACTGTAGAGTAAAAAATAAATGCCCAGTTGGAGGCATATGTAAATCTGAAGAGGTAATATACCAAGCAACCATCTATCCTAGCAAAGACAACAGCCAGAAAAAAATATATATAGGAATTTCCGCCAGACCATGGAAACAACGCCTATATAATCACAATCAATCATTTTCTAAACTCCACCAAAAACTTCAAACTGCTCCCTCTAAACATTTCCAGGAATTAAAAGACAGAAATCTTTCCCCTCAGATTGAATGGAAGATTATAGGGAAATCCGAAACCCCCAATAGCTTTAGAAGCAGATGCAATTTATGCTTAGACGAAAAGATTAGAATTATCAAATTCAGAGAATCTAGCCAATTATTAAATCAGAGAAATGAAATAATTTTCAAATGCCGTCATAAAACAAATTTAAACTAACACATAAAATCTTAGAATCACTCCTTTCCAACACACTTGCCAACTCTTTCTCATTTGTTGGAGGATTTTACAGACCAAAGAAGTGAGGATAAGGACCAACCATACAATGAGTTGACATGCCAATCTAAGTGCACAATGACTTTATATTATTGGTGTACGAAGTTAAAACATATCCTATCATGAACTATGTAATTGTAAATGATTTCTCTATAATGACTTTGATATAAATACTTCATGTGTATAATGGGGTACCTAAGTGTAAGGTGAGATATGTTTCTCATATATATGGGTGCACCAAATTTTGTGCATACTTCTATAGAATTTTGTGCATGTTTATATATATTATTGCATATATTATTGTGTGTATAAGGGGGCACCTAAGTATAAGTGTATTTCATTTATAAGAACGGACCTAGTTATGCGTATGTTTTTTCCATTATGTGAGAACACCTGATTACATGTGGGTTGTGTTAATCTTGGATGCAGTCAACTGTGCATTCTTGAACTGATTATAGCTTCATATACTGATCATTCTACACATATGTGTACAGGTTAGTATCAAAATCCAAATGATGTATGCCAGTATATGTGGATATATATATGTGTAATATTTGTTGAGACGTATGAAAAGAAAATATACCACTGCATTTTGGAGTTAAAATAGATGGATAAGTGTACACATGCGTACATTGTCTTTATGTGTAGGGTTATATAAAAAGTTGCTTGTATACTTATATAATTATACTTATATATATATATATATATATATATATATATATATATATATGGATGTATATACATGTATGCATGGATCCGCTCCTCATAGAATTGCAAGTGTGTGAACACAATAATTGTATGTGGATATAAATAGATGAATGTATGTATGAAGAACACATTTATGAGTATATATATACATACGGATGTAAATCTGAAAATATATACGTAGTTTGGGAGTATGTATGAGAATTACTAGCATAATTATATATATATATATATATAACATTATTTATACGTATGGAAATCCTGTCTTTATGAAATGTATATATGTGAGTATACGAACGCAAGATCCGTATGTAGACATGAAAAAGTGTAGGTCGGTAAGTATGTATAAGCATAAACACAGTCACATACATATGTATATGTGGGGATGTGTGCATATATGTATGTGGATATAAGTTAGTGAACATGGGTGGGTTAATTTATGGGGTTACACATACACACGTATCCACAGAATTAGAAATAAACAGTTAATGACTTAACGATCAATATCTTCATGACTGGTCTGAATATCCCAGCTGATCTGATGCCAATGCCTCTGTCCTGACTCTCTTTTCCTTTTTCTCTTTTTCTCTTCTTATCTTTTTATTTTTTATTATTTTTTTATCTTTCTCTTCAGTTAAAGAAAATGCTTATTACGGAAAATTTTTTTGTACCAAATGGAAGGAATATTGTGTGGTCTGATGAAATGAGCTAATCAAGCTCATTGAAATGAATTATAATTTATAACCAATTTAAATGATGTGTTGAGATTTCCTTTATAAATATCATATTGCTCTGGACAACATCCGTTGAGCTCTTTAGATAAACATAACACTTAATAATTTATATTAAGTTGATCTTCTTGGATTATATTTGCCGTTTATGGACTGGACATATATATATATATATATATAATATACATATATATATATATATAGAGAGAGAGAGAGAGGGGGGGGGGAAGAGAGAGATCACTCATGAAATTGCTTTTGTTTTAACTACCTTCACTTCTCAGCAATATTTGTTAAATGTGAGGATTTGAATTTTAAGAAAATTTAAAAATACCAACAATATATTTTTATATATATAAAAAAAAATTACAAGTAGTATGTATTTATGGTATAATTACCAATGATATATTTTATACCAGAATGAGCAATTTCATTTGTATTTGAAGACATAAAATTGCATTCAAAATATATATAAAATTGTGTTGAAAATATATAGAATTTCATATTAAATTACATAGAGAAGTTGATATGCCACTAACCAAAATCAATCAGCCAGCACCCAGTAAGTCCTTTTGCTTTAGGGCCTTGCTTGGGGTAAACAATTAAAATACATCCATATAACAGGCGCTTATTTTATCTCTATTTATAATCAAATTATAATCTGTTTTTTTCTTTCACCATATTTTAATTATTCTATTTTATTTTTAGGTTTCGCTATTAACCTAACCTGATTATAGTTTTAATAAATTAAAAATATTAGTACACCCAATTTTATGACCATAAAAAGCTTTAGGAAAGGAACGCTAATGTATAATTGAAATCAATAAAGACCTGATATGATAAGCATCCAATGATTGCTGAAAAATGCATTGTGTGTAAAATTATATATATATACATATATAGGATTAATGCAAAGAAGTTTTTTTCTTAACTGATCAGGTTCATGCTGACTTCAAAATTTCGTGAGAACACCATTATATTGTCGTCCTCATCAGAGCTAAGTTTTTTTTTTTTTGATCTGATGCTTGTATCTTGTATATATATATATATATATATATATATATATATATATATATATATATATATTATGAACTCTCCCGTCAATTTCGATGTATGAGTGTCTGACTCAGTTAGACTCCCACACAAACAATTGTTTAGCGTGGTGAAGGCTTGTGTCGCACCATCCACACTTTTTGGAACTACTGATAACAAACAATCAGCACAGAAGTTCGCCATGGATAGCATGAACAACAGACCTCAGTTATTTAACCCATAACTGGAGGGAAGGGACAGATTATTACCTTTCCCAAGGGTACCAGTGCATAAATGAATGCAGAGTGCTCAACTGGAATTGGAACTCAGCTCACCGATTTCCTCTTCCGAGCCAACATCCACTGCACCACAACACACATTCATCACTAAACGCTTACAGCACCTGGTATTCCCAAGCGTTACATCTAAGTACTGACCAGGCTCAACGTTGCTTAACTTCGGTGATCGAGCGAGAACCAGTATATTCGACGTGATATGGCCGTAAGCAGGCACATCCGTCATTAAACGCTT
Organism: Ascarosepion bandense; assembly: GCA_037127315.1. Lineage (NCBI taxonomy): Eukaryota > Metazoa > Mollusca > Cephalopoda > Sepiida > Sepiidae > Ascarosepion > Ascarosepion bandense. The sequence continues at coordinate 55,053 of JBBBDQ010001577.1, forward strand.
ACAGCATCTGGTATTCCCAAGCGGTCACCCATCTAAGTACTGACCAGGCTCAACGTTGCTTAACTTCGGTGATCAAGCGAGAACCGGTATATTAGACGTGATATGGCTGTAAGCTTCTTTGCATTAATTATATATATAGAGATATATAGGATTAATGCAAAGAAGTTTTTTTCTTAACTGATCAGGTTCATGCTGACTTCAAAATTTTGTAAGAACACCATTATATTGTCGTCACTCATCAGAGCTAAGTTTTTTTTTTTTGATCTGATGCTTGTATCTTGATTTATTTTCTTAATTATTTAGAGCTGGTTATCTTTGTCCTGATGAGTAATGACTCCATATTGGTCTATCTTTACCCTGCTTTACCATAAAAATCCTGCTTGCTAAAATACTTTTTACAGTGAAACTACTTGAAAACAGAATGATCTTGGCACTAAAAATTATCACAGCTCAATGCTATATATATATATATATATACAAGTTTCATTGAAAATGACATACAAGGTATTATCATTAAGTTTTTTCATAATTTTCATGTGTTTGTATAATTTTTTTCTTTTCAGAACTCAAATTACATAAGAATTGAGCAGTGGTTTTGTACTTTTGAGCATTTTCGGCTATTAACCATTATCAAGAATTGATTTTGTTTTACTTATAAATAAACATGTGGAAAGTTAATTAATTGAGTCTGAATAACAGTTATCAAGCCGTTGCTTTGCTTGAACAGTATTTTTTCCCATCAGAAAGCAATGCTTTATCAACACACAAAATTCAGATTTTTCTATTGTTTTGAAAGCTTGCAACAGTAGCTTCACTTAAATAAGTATAATTTGTAAACTAATAATCCGTTTGGGGCTATAACATGTGCCATATGAAGGTTAGTACTTTGTAAAAATGATATGGACTTTTTATTAGCAGCACCATCTATGTGTCAAGCCCAGGATTTATTGAGTGACATGTTAGGCATCCTCACAGGATACAAACCTGCAATACCTATAGACCAAAGGGAACTGTCAATTGGTCTGATATGACTTAACCACAAAGAAATTCATAGTTAGACAAAGCCATTATACAAGTAAGTAATTTTTTTATAGAAAATCATTGAGAATATCAGATTTGTTATTTTTTATCATCTATGAGATGGAGGCTGTAGTCAAACAGAAGAAAGAAACTACGAATTTAGGTACCTCCACTCAATTGCCAAAAAACAAACAGCATATCATGATGTTAAAAGAGCTCAAACTTAATAAAAACAAAGTTTTATCTTCAAAATGTTTATGCTATTATTAAGAGGAAAGATCAAATTTTGTTGTTATTATTTTATGTTGAAACCATTTCTAACATGTTTGAAATTTTAATTAAAATTTCATTTTTTGTTTTCTGCCAGCGATTCATGATATGTTTACGTAAGGTGACTATTAAGAAAATGGAGTTTGTCGAGTAAAATGATTTTGGGGCAAGTATATTTTCCCTTGCTCTCAACTGCCAGTCAAGTGATTTCTTTTTCATATCTCGAAAGTTGGTGATGGGTTTCAGCTTGAAAGGAGAAATCAGAGAGCTGAGTTCAAATTCCAGCTGAATTAATTCTTTTCACTTATGCCCAAATATGAAGAAAGGCATAAATCTATCTTTTCCCACCCCACCCAAACAGTAAAGGGGGCTACCCCTACTTTTGAAGTTTATAAAGATGTGGTAGAAGTCTTTTTGGCATTGTGATTGCTTTTTTCTCATAGAGTTTGAATATTTTTTCTGGGGTGCTTTTTTTTCTACAGTGAAATTCAAACTATTTTTAATGAGGAATTCTTCTTCTTGAACCATTTATTTAGGATGATTTTCAACATCATTTTATTATTAAAAAAATTTGAAATGGTGTCAAGACATCAAACATCTTTTTTAGCTAATTTGAGGGCACTGAATCTGAAAGTTATCTCTTCCCACCCCATCAAAACAATAAAGGGGGCTACCCCTACTTGTAAAAAAGACAAGTTACAAAAGCATCAATGACAACAAACCTTCACCTGAGCAGTGTGACGGTAAGGGGTCATCGATGGCCTATGCTCTACTGGGAGTGATTGGGGATAGGTTTTAATGATCGAAGCGACACAAAAGTATGGCATTGAAATGTAAAGTAATACATGCTTTTTTTCAGCTAAAAAAAATTCCGTATTTGCTTTGCATGTTTTATTTCCAGGTCATATTGAAAACATTTCATTAATGGCAATGAGATTATCAAACATCTTTGCATTATACAGCCGATCAGATAAAACATGAGGCCTACGTTGCTTCTGCTTATCAGACAAGATTCAAAGCAACATCTTTGAGGAAATTTTTATCATGCCAATATTCTTCATTGGAAGGCTGCCAATCTGTTTCCATATTTGTATATTAAGCGCTGCTGTTATCAGTCATGCTTTCTTTTTTAATTTTTTTGTTTTTTGGGGTTTTTTTTTATAATCATTTTACCTCAAGCAAAGCAGAACTGCTACTTGTGTATAGGAGTTTACAGTAAAAAGAAAACAAAGTATTGGGTATGTCACAAAAGAACAAAAGAAAGATGACAATCAAGGAGAAAGAAGTAATTTCATTTTTTTTTATTTTGAAATAATAAAATATAGTACATGTTATTCTGCTTTCATAACTGAATACATGGTAAATGATACTCTGCTTTTGTGCATATACATATTCGTGTGGGCATAATTACGATAGGTGGTGATATAAATGTTAAGGCTACCTAGAATTGTCTCCCCTACACCTTCGAACTGACCCTTTGTAAACTCACTCCCCTTCACGTGAACTTACGGGATTTTGGGGGACTTGCTAGGCAGCCATATTGAAGGACAGTGACGAGGGGTCCGAGGTACTATCTCTGTCGAATAAAGCTCTTGTTCAATCCATCCCCATTTGGTTGTTCAGTTCTTTCATGGTAGCAGAGCGTAGTTATGGCTTCAAATTACAAAAACCTGCCTACTTTCAATGAACAAAGCTATGAGGAATGGAAAAATGAACTACATATTTGGCAATTAATGACAGATATAGACAAAAAGAAACAGGCCCTCGCCGTAACATTATCTCTCACCGGGAAAGCAAGAAAAGCCGCACTAAACTGCAACAGGGATGAGTTGCACCACGAAAATGGCATGGACACTCTCATATCTGCACTGGACGGATTATTCCTGCGCAAAACCATCGACACAGCGTACGAAGCATACAGAAACTTTGACAGATTCCGGAGACCAGAACACATGGCAATTTCTGAGTACATCATAGAATTCGACCAGAGGTATCAGAAGAGCACCAAATATAAAATGAGTCTGCCGGACGCCATACTAGCATGCAAACTTTTGGATAATGCGAATTTACCCAACCAGCAAAGGCAGCTAATCCTAACAGCATGTGCGTCGGATGAGTTATGCTATGACAGGATGAAGTCGGCTATGAAGAGAATTTTTGGCGACGTCTTGAACAAAGTGAACACTCTCACACAATTGGAAAATCAAAATGCCAATATTGTGATGACTGAGCAGGAGACGGCACTGTTCACCGATCAAGGTAAGAGGCGTAAGCCACGTCATTCTTTTTCTAAACCCAGTGAGAAGATGGAAGGCACGCAGCTGCCTAACAGATATGGCAAAGCTAGTAGATGCCGAATTTGCGAAAGCATTCTTCATTGGTGGAAAGAATGTCCACATAGAAATGAATCTGTAAAATTTACTGAAAATTCCAATTCGGACAAAAATGACTCGGGGTCACAAATAGATGAGTGTAACATTACACTTTTCATGCAGAACAACGCTTCTGAAAGTGAAATTTTTTATTGTGGAGTCACTAAATTCTGCGGTTATTGACACAGCCTGTACCAGGACGGTCTGTGGTAAAAAATGGCTTAAGCACTATACCGACAGTACGAAGTGTAACATTACATCCACTAAAAGTCACAAACCTTTTCGTTTTGGTGATGGTAAAATTTTAAACTCCTTCAAAAAAGTTATCTTACCTGCCAAAATAGCTAATACCAGATGCAAAATAGAGGTGGAAGTGGTTGGTGCAGACATCCCACTTCTATTAAGTAAAACCTCATTAAAAAAAGCAGGAACTATCCTAGACTTGAATTACGACAAGGCTGTGATGTTTGGTAGCCCAGTAGAGTTACAATTTACATCCACTGGCCACTACTGCATCGATATCACCGACACTTCTGTCTCAAAAGTACTAATGACGAATGAGATGATGGATAACAGCAATAAAGTTAAAATTCTGACAAAATTACATCAACAATTTGGGCATGCATCTGCTGAGAAATTAAAACAACTCTTGAAATCTGCAGGTACTGACAACTACAACATTCTCAACGAACTGGAGGATATCGTCTCCAAATGTGACACATGTAGAAAACATGCAAAGCCATCACCCAAACCTATTGTTGGTCTTTCATGGGCTAACGACCACAACCAAACAGTAGCTGTGGATCTACACCAACTGGACTCCAACCTATGGTACCTGCACATAATTGATGAATTTACTCGGTTTAGTGCTGGATGCATAACAAATACCAAGCGGTCATCTATGTTTGTTCAGAACTTCATAAAATACTGGATAAGCATTCATGGGGCACCACAGCGAATTCTCAGTGATCTTGGCGGTGAATTTGACAGTGATGAAGTACGAGACATGGCCGAAAACTTCAACATACGCATAATTACCACTGCTGCTTATTCTCCCTGGAGTAATGGCCTACTAGAAAGGCATAACCAAACATTAACGGAGATCTTAATGAAAGTCAAGCATGAACAGAATCTTGACTGGGAAACAGCTCTGAACTGGGCACTCATGGCAAAAACTCTCTACATAATGTACATGGATACAGCCCATATCAGCTAGTTTTTGGAAGGAACCCTAATATTCCATCAACTCTCACTGATCAACAGCCAGCCCTAGAGGGTAACACCACCAGTGAAGTGGTGAGAAATCACATAAATGCCTTGCACTCTGCGAGACAAGCCTTCACAAAAGCTGAATCATCTGAGAAAATCAGAAGAGCCCTACGCAAACAAATACGACCCACACCAGACGCCTGTATGGCTGGTGATAAGGTCTACTACAAGAGACCCGATAACAAGGAATGGAAGGGACCTGGTGTAGTAATTGGCCATGATGGACCTGTTGTGTTTGTCCGACATGGAGGACTGCTGGTGAGGGTGCATAAATGCAGATTAAGACTGGTCCACCCTACCAATGAAAAAGAAAATTCTGACTTACAACAAGACACACCCAGCAACCATGCACCTGAGGAGCAAACAGACCCCACAAAGAATTCTGATACATCAAAGAATTCTGATGATGAACAATGCCCCCAAAACTTATCCGCCTCACTCCACACAGATGACACAATACCTAATGATAAGATTCACATAAGGCCAGGTCACACCATAAGCTATACCCACAAGGAAGGTCACCAGCAAATTCAGGCTGAAGTAATTAGCCGAGCTGGAAAGGCCAACGGAAAAAATAAAAGCTGGTATAACATCAGAATTGTTGAACCAGCTGACTTGGCAGGTGAAGAATTATCCGTAGACCAGGGCCAAGTCAGTAACTTAAAACAAAACGAAACCCTCCAAGCCCCCGATGATGAAAATAGTGTCATGGTCATAGACAATACCCAATTTCATGAGGCTAAAATGAAATAACTCAACAGTTGGAAAGAAAACAATGTTTATACAGAGGTAAATGACACGGGGCAAAAGTGCATATCCACCCGATGGTTCTGCAGCCTAAAATCAACCGTGGACGGCATAATACCCAAAGCAAGATTGGTTGTACGGGGATTCAAGGAAATACACGACACACAGAAAGATTCCCCCACCTGTGCCCATGAGTCTCTCAGACTAATAATGGCAGTGTCAGCACAGCGGCAATGGAAGCTACATTCCATGGATATCAAGACTGCATTTCTTCAGGGGCAAACTATGGACAGGGAGGTATACCTAACACCCCCCCCAAAGAAGCCAAATGCAATAAAATATGGCGTCTGAATAAATGTGTTTATGGTTTGGTTGATGCATCTCTCCACTGGTATAATAAGGTAAAATCCGTCATGACTGTAAATGATGGAGTTATGTCGAAAATGGACCCTACAGTTTTCTACTGGATCTCCAAGGCTGGTTACCTGATGGGCATACTAGCTTGCTATGTTGATGACTTCATCTGGTCAGGTGATCAACAATTCAATAGCACCATAGATCAAATACGAAAGGCCTTCAACATAAGAACAGAGGCCAGTGAGACCTTCAAATATTGTGGAATTGAACTCAGTTGCATCAATAACACAATACACTTGAACCAAGAAGACTACACCAAAGAAATATCACCAGTTGTTGTGGATTCTCTGAGAGCTATGCAAAAAGACTCACAACTCACAGAGAATGAAAGAAAATCATTGCGATCCAAGGTGGGACAGCTATTATGGCTGGCACATCAGAGTCAGCCAGACCTGCTGTTTGACACTTGTATGTTTGCAACAAGCATCAAAAATGGCACCGTGCATGATCTACTACAGATAAACAAAATCATTGCCAGAGCCAAATCATCAAAGCTATCACTTAAATGCCAACCCCTTGGAAAAGACGAAGACCTGCACCTGATGGTATTTAGTGATGCTGCTATGGGAAACCTACCCGATGGTGGTAGTCAGGGCGGCTATATAATCCTACTTGTAGGTAAATCCGGTAAATTTTCTCCGATTTGGTGGAGTTCAAAGAAGATCCGACGTATTGTGCATAGCACCCTAGCCGCTGAAACCATCTCAATGTCTGAGGCAATTGACATGGCAATTTTTATCTCCACTCTATTTTCTGAACTTACCACAGGCAAACCTAATCCTAAAAAGCTCCCTATAATATGTGTCACTGACTGTAAGTCTCTCTTTGAAGCTGTAAAATCATCCAAATCAGTCCAAGAGAAAAGACTTAGAATTGAAATCAGTGGCATCAAGGAGCTTATGGCTGATGGACAGATAAAGGAATTTAAATGGTGCAAGGATAAAATGCAATTGGCCGACTGCCTCACTAAAAAAGGCGCGTCACCTTTGCTCCTAAGAAGTGTACTACAGGAGGGCAGGATAAATATACAGGAACAATCTATCCCATGATTTAATCCTCACAAACCCTATAATATCTCATTGCCCTTTCTTTCTCATCTTTCAAAATAAAAATAAATAAATAAAATAAAAAATAAAAAATAATAAAACAATGACGAGATTTGTTAAGGCTACCTAGAATTGTCTCCTCTACACCTTCGAACTGACCCTTTGTAAACTCACTCCCCTTCACGTGAACTTACGAGATTTTGGGGGACTTGCTAGGCAGCCATATTGAGGAACAGTGACGAACGGTCCGAGGTACTATCTCTGTCGAATAAAGCTCTTGTTCAATCCATCCCCATTTGGTTGTTCATTTCTTTCATAAAGGTTTTGTATTTTTTTCAATTATATTTCGAAATTCAGTTTCATTTCTTTAAGAAATTGTAGTATATATGAATTGATGTCATGAAAGTGTTCTCTCATGTTTTTTTAGTTGATTGATTTTGTTTATCAACACCTGTATGAATTATTTAATATCAAAATCCAAATATTTTGAACACAATTTTATGTCTTTAACTAAATATATTTTGAACACGATATAAAATGTGTTGCTGGTTATTTTCTATAACAATGTATTATTGGGCATAATTACTAGAGGTCTGTTATTCTGCTTTCACAACTGAATACATGGTAAATGATACTCTGCTTTTGTGCATAAATATATTTGTGTGGACATAATTATGATAAGTGGTGATATAGAGGTTTTGTATCTTTGAAAGTTGAAATTCAGTTTGATTTCTTTAAGAAATTGTAGGATATTATATGTCATGAAAGGGTCCTTTCATATTGTTTGTTTAGTTGGTTGACTTTGTTTATCAACACCTGTATGAATTATTTAATATCAAAATCCAAATATTTTGAACACAATTTTATGTCTTTAACTAAATATATTTTGAACACAATATAAAATGTGTTACTGGTTATTTTCTATAACAATGTTTTATTGGGCATATTTACTAGAGAAAGTGACATTATGTTGTAATTTTGTTTTATTTTAAAATACAATGTGATTTCTTTTAGAAATTGTCATTCTTTAATATTAGTTGTTTGGTAATTTTTGTAAAAATAGATTTGGATGAAGTTGCTAGAATTTGTTAGCATGTGATGTGTGTATTGATGGCAGTTTATATAAAAATGTATTTTTATACATTCAAAGTATTTTGTTTTTGTTTGGGGATGGGTTCCACTATTTTCTCATAGCTGGGACCCTAACAGACCCTGGAAGATTTTAATTAGTATCAATCACAGTTGCAGTTTACTAAATTTAGGACAAGATGATAAATAGGGAAAACCTAGTGAGGAACAAACTCGCTACTCAGTTGTAATAGTCAACCAGATAAGCTCACTAAACATGAGCTTTTAATCGTCTGAGAGAACACTTTTACCTTTCATTAACATTTCTTCTTTAACCACCACAGAGAAACTTTCTTGCCTACCATCAAAATGGATGATGCTGCACCTCTTTGGCCTCACTCTCTCAAATGGAATGACTACATCGAATCCATAGTTGCATATACTGCTAGGAAAATTAGGACACTATGTCAGGCCAGGAAGTTTTTCTAATCAGAATCTATTTTACACAATTATAAATCTACCATTTGTCTATGCATTAAATATGGCTGCCATATCTGGTCAGGCAGCTTACAGCCATATCTCATTGAATACACCAGTTCTTGAGCAATCACCAAAGTTAAGCAACGTTGAGCCTGGTCAGTACTTAGATGGGTGACTGCTTGGGAATGTAAGTATTTAGTGATGGATGTGCATTGTGGTGCAGTGGATATCAGCTCGGAAAGAGAAATCGGTGAGCCGAGTTCGAATTCCAGTTGAATACCCTTCATTCACTTAAGCACTGGTACCCTTGGAAAAGGTATGAATCCATCCCTTCCCTCCAGTTATGGGTTAAATAACAAGGATAGGACTTGGGGGCCCTGCACTTCAAAACAAATCTTAATGAATCTTGAGACTCAAAAAAGAAAAATGTATTACTAGACACAAAACTTATATAAAAACAACAATAAATTGTTGAAAGAAAAAAGTATTGCCAGTAATAAATAAATAAAATTTAGTTGGCAATAAATGACCCACCCAGGTAGATATGCCATAAAAACAAAACAACCAACCAACCAACCAATATCTGGTCAGGTGCTTCTGCTATTCATCTTGAGGTTCCCAACAAAATCCAAAGAAGGATGTGCAATATAATCGATTCAGACTAAGCAGCTTGCCTTAATTTTCTTGGTAGCTTGAAAGTAGTAAAAATATTATCTATGTTATTCTGCTTTCACAATTGAATACATGGTAAGTGATACTTAGCTTTTGTGCATATGTAGAGGATAAAAAATTAATTAAAATCAACCTTCTTCTTCACTTTTACAAAAATTCACAATGACGTGTGAAATCCTGGTTTTCCCAAATAGAAAAAAGATTAACCATGTGCTTAATGAAAACGTCGAAACCAGATTTTGCAAGTAGGTGTTAAAATGATTTTTGACCAATGGGAGCGACTTACAAGACTTGAGGACTTCGCGAGCAAGTGCAAAGATCTGAATACTATAAAAGGCCTCTGGGGTCAGCTACAATCACGGAGAGACAGCTGGGAGCCGCAAGATGAAGGAACTAAAGATGTGACTTCAACTTCAAATCGACCCGGAGATAAGGTCATTATGGAAACTTAATATTACATACAAAAAGCAAGTAATATTAATAACAACAACAATAAATCTACACTTTAAACAAATACGTTCACAGCTTCTCGCACTTTTTTCTTCTATACCAACTTCTCTGGTTGGAACCGCCCCTAATTCTGTTTTTAATATATATATATATATATATATATATATATATATATATATATATATATTAAAAAAGGATTAATTCAAAGATGTTGAATGGCCATTTCGATATGAAGATCCCCACGGGGAACGACACATCACCTCAGCAACAGAAAAAAACCTTTCAGAAACTGGAGAAAAATTAGTCTACTTTTCCTTTTTAAATAGATTGCAAAGAAATTAAAAAATAAATAATAAAATAAAATAAAAATAAAAATAAAGGGAAAGAAAAAGAAAAGGAAAAAGAAAAAGAAAAAGATAGAATAAAATCAAATAAATAAGAAAAGAAAAAAATTGACATCGTCTGTGTTCGCAAAAAAAAGGGGAGAATGTAACTAAAAATTAACAGACAGCCGTGTTAAATCGACGTCAGTTAAAGCAACACGGAAAAAAGGTGGTAAGAGAGATAAAAGAAGGAAGGGAGGGAAAAAGAAAAAAACTAAAAAAAAAATATTTTTAATATTAATTAGGATCGGGTTTTTTGGAATTTACCTTCCTGCTTTTTTCCCTTGGATTGAAGTATCTGAATTAAAATATATATATATATATATATATATATATATACTGTTAAATATAAGAGACAATGAATGTCTATTATGTTAAAATTCTCCAACATTTGGATAATTTTTTATTAAGTTGGTTCTAAGCTTTCGGATCACATGAGCCATTTTCAGAGAGATTGGAGAATTTTTGTCTTTATTTTCAACTGAAATTAAAGCCAAAATACGATGTTTAGAACGGCTCATGATTGAACATAATAGACATTCATTGCCTCTTATATATATATATATAATGACTGTTAGAAACAGACAATGTTTGTTCATTTTATTTAATAAACTCTCCTTCAACTTTGATAACGGCTTCTATGCAAGGTCTGAATCACCAGCAAGTGGTTCTTGATCTTATTGGACATTACTCTGACTATGGAGTCTTTTAGGGATTCCCTAACCTTTCTTTAACCTCTTTCTCAACAACGCTCCATACATAGGAGTCTAATGGATTGATATCTGGGTAACTGTAAGTTCAAATTAGTGTTTATACGATCATAAACATTTTCCGCCATCCATTCCTGCATTGTTTGAGCCTTGTGTAAAAAATTTAAATGCTAAGCACTGACTCATTGATTTTGTTAGAAAGAAACGAATGTACTCGAAACCTTTGCTTAGCACACACAAAACTCGTGAAATTTCGCACCTCGATGCGAAATGTTTTTCTGCCAATAGAAAACTAGGAAACGCCTAAAAAAACAAAATTCAAATTATCTTTAATTATCAGAAACAAATTCTTTTATGGACCCTTTTCGTAAACCGACGCGAAGTTTGTTTGTTGTCCAATGGAAAGGCCAGAATCACATTCAGGAGTGAATTTCCAAGTGATCTTTCCGAGCCCCACAAATGAAATAAAAAAACAGAGCAAGCTCAACCATTGCCAGAGAAAAGAATACGAGCATAATTAACACGTACCCTTGACAAACGTTGGGCAATCGTTATTATTATTACCCCCGCTCTTCCTCTCTCACTCCCTTCCTTTTCACCATTCATTCTGAGCGATAGCTTCAAATACTATCATACTGTTATGGGTAAACACACCTATTCCTCGGATAATGGACTGTCCCTCTTATATTAATAAGAGTTAACAGGAAGTACTTGGGAAGTTCTTTAGACTTTTATTGGAGTTCAGTAGAACTGCTAGGCAGTTGATATTAGCTGGCAGTTAGCCGAATACTAAGGAGTCAGCTTTTAGTGAAAGATTACCAAGTTTCTAACAATTTTGGGTACGTTAAGTCGATTAGCAACCGACATAACATGATTATAACCGTCAGTGCAAAAACTACTTCACAACACCTACCCAACAATAAACGCCCATACATACACACATACGTTCCTGCTTACATACACATAAAATCATTCTTGCATGGAGTACTACGAACTCTTGATACCCTTTACTTCTTAATATTGTTTCTCATTGAACATTAACTTCTACCAATTCATGTTATTGTTTTCTATAAATAAATTTCTATCTTAAACATACAGAAGGTACACTTTTATTCTTTCACAAATCAATCTTTTGATATTTATTCTGGATAAAACCTGTAAGTTGTAGGAAGTTTGTTTAAGTTTCACACAAGGCTAATTAAAAAAAATATTAATCATCACCATACTTCTACACTGGTGACCCCCCGACGACTAAAGAACACGCACGCTACTTTTTCATTAGTGCAGAGTCTTGTTGCCGAGTCTTGTCTTCGGTTGCGTACATTTTCACTCTATAGCTTAACCACTGTTTCCAAAACATCTGTGTAGGCAGAAAAGTTTACTCTAAGACGAGGTAGAAAAAAAGTGAGGAGGTATTGCGAGTCCTTACTTGCTGACTGTAAAAATCTTATGGAACAACCAGCCAGTAATCAACTTGAATAGAAGTTGAGCTCAACTGACCAAAAAAACCACCAGGCAAATTGGTAGGTGGTTTAAATAATAACCTGGGAGATTCCATTCTGTTACAGGCAAGTCTATTCTGTAAGCAATGATTGGCTGATGATTTCAGTGTGTACATTGAGCTCCATAAATATTGAGTACAATATCCACCATTTGTCTTTGGGCCACATAGGGATATGTATTCAGTTACAACCCTGTTTATTTTTGTCTGCCAACTGGACGCTAGTTGGAAACATCAGGAAGGTGAGTCTCACACTGTTGAATGTTCACCTTCCTGCAGGGAGACAAAAGAAGACCACCATGTTGAAAGGGAAGTTATTTGACTTCTACAGAACTACTTCCCCTACACTAGAGTTTCTCAAAAACATTTTTTAACCACTGCCCGCTTAAGACACATTTTGATTTTTCACCGCCCACCCCCAATGGTTATATAACTGTACTAGCAGTATAGCCCGGCGTTGCTCAGGTGTAATGAAAGCTTTAAAACTAATCCATGGTCCTGGAGCTCAGACTCTTTGGATGTTGACACGAAAGACTAAAAAGTAATAGTTGCCTCCAGTTAAAGTGAAACCGTAGACTGAAAGAAAAATGAATGAATGTTAGTCAAATTTTGATTTCCTGCTATTGATATCAAATTTTCTGCACTATTGTAAGAACTGCAACCTTGAAACTTTTTTCCTAGCTGTTCTTTATTTATTCTATTCATCTTGTCTGATTTCGATCCATATATTCAACTCACACACACACACACACACACACACATTAATAAATATACATATTATCGTACATTTTACGCACGACTCAGAGATTCCTGCATTTTCAGCAATCATCGGGTGCTTATCATCTCAAATATGTCTTTATCGATTTAAATTATGTATTATCGTTCCTTTCTTAAAGCTCGTTATGGGTATAAAGTTGGATGTACTAATATTTTAATTTATTAAATGTATAATTAAGTTAGGTTAATAGCGAAACCTAGGATATCAAAACGTGGTAGTGAAAAAAACAGATTTATAATTTGATTATAAATTTGCATAAAATAAAGGCCCGTTAGGGTCAAAATCTTGGGATGTAAGGGCGGTGTCTAGTTTGTTTAAAGTCACATTTTTTGGAAAAGATACAGCTAAGCAATATGCACATATTTACGCATTATTTTTGCTCTGTTATACAACAATGAGCACTCTTCTATTCACACCTAATTAATATTTATATACGGATGTGTGTATACCGTCTATGGAATATCTGACTTATGACAAATCGGTCGAGTTTCAATTCCGGCTTGATGCAATCGGTTGTTTAGCTGCACTGATGAGCTTTGATACAGCGAAACATATATATATGTTCGTCATCTACTTGCTTCTGGCCGAGATCGAAACTCGATCGATTTGGTATCAGTCAGAGTCTCTAACCCCCAAGCGTCATAAGCGTCATTCAAATAAGAAGGGAAATTTTAGCGTGTTGTATATAAGCGGGATTTAGACACGCCTGTCACTGAAAAAAAAAAACAATTCATTGCTAAAGAGTAATGCATAAATTGCGGAAGTGGTAACTGTTTTCTCGCTCTCTTTCTCTCTCTCTCTATATATATATATACATATATATATATATATATATATATATATATATATATATACATACATATATATATATATATATATATATACATATATATATATATATATATATATATATATATATACATATATATACATACATATATATATATATATATATATATATAATTTTGTTTATGCTTGTAATACCTCAGATGGTGACAAGATTAAATGGGTTCGCCTTTGTGAAAACCATTTACTAAAAATCAAAAGCCCGCTGAATTGGTACTTAGACTCCCTAGGCCTTTACTGACAAAAAATTATTTTGTCAAAAGAGATGAGCGACCAATTCCTAATTTCATAAACCAAAAATGAATGTAAAATTAGAGAGAACCTATTACTTAAAAAATTTGAATTCCACTGCTGCATATATATATATATATATATATATATATATATATATATATATATATATATTAAGAAATGCACATATTATCCTCTGTTTTGCAAGTAAAACATAGTATAATATGCATATTTATTAATATATATTTTTACTATTATACACCATTGAGCATTATTTCATTCACACCTGATTAATATTTATGTATAGAAGCGTACATACGCGTATGCACATATATATATTTTTTATTTCCTTATATATATATATATATATATATATATTATAAATTATATTTTAGAACATGTACATAAGTTTTTTATATATATCGACTACAAAGGTACATTTGTTTCGACATTGAAACTTGAATGTCTCATCAGGCGGTGTGAACAGGAATGAAAAGCCTCTTTTCTTATATTTGGTCAGTTGTGTTTGGGGTGTTGGTGGGGGTTAGTGTTAGGGGAACAAGCCACGTGTATTGACCGTTGGAATTTTGAAGAAAGTGGTGTCGGTAGTTAAAATGGTTGATTAATGAGAGTCTTTGATTTCTAGACAGATTTAACATTAGCAGTTAGAATCTAAGTGACTAGACTATATACTTTGGATTTCTTAAAAGAGCCGGTAAAGGGTGGGATGCTTATTTTGTACAGAATGTTTTTGTATTTAAGCAGAGTCTATGTAATTAATGTAAATTTGTATATTTAATCTTAATTTTGGATTTAGGAAATAGATTTTTCCTATAAAATTTTTAATTACATCACAGTTGGGAAACCGATTTTTTCTATTAAATTTTTAATTTTAAATTTCTTTTCTCATACTATGTCAGTTGTGTATGGGGTGTTGGGTATATATATATATATATATATATATATATATATATATATATATATATAAATTTATTTTTAAACGATTTCCATCATCTCCCAGCATTGTTAGTAATTTAATTTATTTTGCCTTGTCCTTTTCCTTAATTTCCTTAAAATTAAAGCCAACGTGAACCCTTGATAACAGTTGGCCGAAAGGTTCCTCGGGCTTAAATAATATGACGTCTGTTCTTTTTAAAGCCATATATATATATATATATATATATATATATATATATATATACTTTTTATAGAACTATAACTGACTTTAACATTGTTTTCGTTGAAGGTTTTTTAGTGAGGTTGGATGGTAGAAATGTTTGTGAATTAAGTTAACGAAAAGTTTACTAACATCAGTTTGGATGTTACGACTGACGATTGGGTTAAACCAAATAATGTTACGTTTACGTGATTTGTTTTTATTTTTGCCAACCTTGTTTTTAATTGAGTGTCTAAACTAGTGGATGTACGTTGTGGCGCAGTGGATATCGGCTAGGAACGAGAAATCGGGGAACCGAGTTCGAATTCCAGCTGAATTCATTGCCTTCACTTACGCGCAAATATCCTTGGGAAAGGTATTAATCCGTCTCTTCCCTCCAGTTATGGGTTAAATAATAGGACAGATTGGGTTCTATAGCCTTGGTCGGCAACCAGTCTACCGCAGAAAGCAATGGCAACCTACTGCGGGATAATGTTCTGCCCAGTCAGTCATATCTCTTTCGAGACATGATCGCCCAAGCGTGTATCACGTATGGCACTTAACTGATTGACTTAATATAATAGTTGAAAACATAATTAAGGCTTCTGCTGGGCATAAATTGGGGGATCAGTTTTATATTGTTATGAAGTAATAAACTGATCCCCCATTAATAACTACTTAATAATATAATACATATATTCCTCTTTAGCAATGAGTCAAATAACAGGACAGATTAGGTTCTATAGTCTTGGTCGGCAACCAGTCTACTGCAGAAAGCAATGGCAACCTACTGCGGGATAATGTTCTGCCCAGTCAGTCATGTCTCTTTCGAGACATGATCGCCCAAGCGTGTATCACGTATGGCACTTAACTGATTGACTTAATATAATAGTTGAAAACATAATTAAGGCTTCTGCTGGGCATAAATTGGGGGATCAGTTTTATATTGTTATGAAGTAATAAACTGATCCCCCATTAATAACTACTTAATAATATAATACATATATTCCTCTTTAGCAATGAGTCAAATAACAGGACAGATTAGGTTCTATAGTCTTGGTCGGCAACCAGTCTACTGCAGAAAGCAATGGCAACCTACTGCGGGATAATGTTCTGCCCAGTCAGTCATGTCTCTTTCGAGACATGATCGCCCAAGCGTGTATCACGTATGGCACTTAACTGATTGACTTAATATAATAGTTGAAAACATAATTAAGGCTTCTGCTGGGCATAAATTGGGGGATCAGTTTTATATTGTTATGAAGTAATAAACTGATCCCCCATTAATAACTACTTAATAATATAATACATATATTCCTCTTTAGCAATGAGTCAAATAACAGGACAGATTAGGTTCTATAGTCTTGGTCGGCAACCAGTCTACTGCAGAAAGCAATGGCAACCTACTGCGGGATAATGTTCTGCCCAGTCAGTCATGTCTCTTTCGAGACATGATCGCCCAAGCGTGTATCGCGTATGGCACTTAACTGACTGACTAAACTAGTGCTGAGTTAACTTTTTTCAAAAGCATTAATGTATTTAATTTTAGAATTTGTAACTGAATCATCCACATGTAAAAAATTTAAGCTAAAAATAACGGAAGCATTAATAAAAAAAAAGAAAAACTCGACACTCAATAAAATCAACTATGAACACGTTAACAATGTGCTTACCGTGTTCGGAACATAAAACATATACACTACACGACAAATATACAAAACACTACATATGTTCAGTGACATGTAAAATGAGATCGACCCTTGCTGATAATTAAAAGTACAGCCGAAAGCGCTCAGAAAACCAGAACAATACATGAGTCAGTATCGACATTCACTGCTAGGAAGGTTGGGTCAATGTGTCGGGCCAGGAAGCTTTTTCGCCTAAATCCATCGTGCACATATACAAATCAACTATCCGTCCGCCAGGTGCCTCTGCCGTTTATCTCAGAATAGAATCTGTAATGTGATAGGTCCCTACCTGGCGGCTCGACTCCAGCCACTTTCTCACCATCGGGATGTGCCTTCCCTCTGTCTATTCTACAAATACTTTCATGCTTCTGCTCCGACGAACTTAAGTCACTGGTGCCCCCGCCACAAGAAGTTACTTGTGCAACTAAACTGGCAACAAGATCCCCATCCATTTACAGTTAGATCAACCAAATGCAGCCGACAGTTCTACTTCAGCAGCTTATTTTCTCGCACTTCCCGCCTGTGGAACTCCCTTCCATAGTCTTGCTTTACTGATGGATACAACATCCAGGAATTTAAATGCAATGTCAATTCCCATCTCTTATCCACTTGACTCTAGTTCTTTCTTGTATATATTGATCTTTCCCTTTCTCTCTACCTTCGCAACTGTCTTCACACCTGTGTTTCCATCCTTCTCACGCCTTTTCTCTGACACCCCCTGTAACTGGTTCGTCTTTGTCTTCACTCTTCACCTGCCTAAAACTTTAACTATCTTATGTAGCCCCCTGTGCATCAGTGGCGGTACCGCTTTGCTTGGGGTGAAACGATTAAAAAAAACAGTATTCAGACAATCTATCTAAACTTATTTATAAATGGAACATTGTATGTCGGTGTGTCTGCGTGTGTTTGTCCATTATGTATAGACTCCGAAACAGCTGAACCGATTTTCTTGAAAATTTACACAGTTGTACTATAAGCGTCTGCGAGTGTTCTTAGCTAGGTTTTGTGTCGAGGTACCCCCGATAAATATCGAAAATCGATAATCGAAAAAATCGGATTATAGAAGGAGTGGTCCGATTTTAATCAAATTTGATACACTCATAGACAAAGGCATAAGAAACGATATTCAGAAGTTTCAAGGTTGCAGTTCTTACAATAGTGTAGAAAATTTGATATCGATAGCAGGAAATCAAAATTTGACTTACATCCATTCATTTTTCTTTCAGTCTACAGTTTCGCTTTAACTGGAAACAACTATTAGTTTTTAGTCTTTCGTGCCAACGTCCAAAGAATCTGAGCTCCAGGGCCATGGATTAGTTTTAAAGATTTCATTACACCCGAGCAACGCCGGGCTATGCTGCTAGTATTTATATACTTCATGCCATGAAAACAAAAAAATTATTAGATCACATGAAAAATTACATGAGAACTTATACGTATATAGATGAACGCATCGTTCATTCAGCAATGAATTAGAACACTCTAATTGAAACCCGACTGACGCCAATTCGGTCGGGTTTCAATCCTGGAGGGTAAAAAGTAATCGGCTGTCTAACCATACTAATGAGCTGTGATACAGCGAAACAGATCTGTCTGTGGATGACTATTTATGCTCTCACACCCTGATTGAGCACTCTGGAAGAATGGTAGACTTTGAAAAACAGTAGCTACTCTTCGTTCATTCAGCAATGAATTAGGACACTCTCAGCTATTGGGCGTGTATAATGATAATATACACGCTAAAAAGTCTGCCTCCTTCTACCGAGCGCCCGTAGATTAGAAGAAGAATCGCCGACTGACGCCAGTTTGGTCGGGTTTCAATCCAGGGTAAAAGGCAATCGGCTGTCTAACTGTACTGATGAGCTGTGATACAGTGAAACAAATATGTCTGCGGATGACTATATATATATATATATATTTGTGTACACGCCTATCCCAAAATGCATAACACTTATATTTCCCAGCTCTTAATAAAACGATCTTCATACTGGATTGTTGTTAACTAGATTTCCTGTGGGAATATGGTAGAGGAAAAATGTTCAAATAATTTCGGGGCTTTATTGAAAAACCTTTTAATAATACTTTTGATAAACAAATGTTAGAATTCCACTTTTCATTCTTTTTTGTCGGAATGTCCAGAGACTATCAGAAAGTAAAGAACATTTTTTTCTTAACATGGCATCATAACATTCACTCCAAAGACTGCAAGGATGAAAATGAATTATTTTTTTTATACAACTTAATCTACTAATATATAAAAGGCAATCTGTGAGTCTGTGTGTGACTGTTCCCTATGCACGCCTACATTTTTTAAGCTACGCCATTCAAACTTTCTAGGGACACATATCTACAGGGAAGCCAGGTCGACACATGCTTTTTGAGTTTAAGTTCAGCAAATTTTCCTTTCGCACTTTTTTGCCAATGGAGCCGATTGATTACATTTGTTCCATCATCATCATTATCATTATCATTCTGCGGCCTCGGCCGAGATTCAAAATCTTGACAGTAGCTGAATACTTGATGCTTCGTTAGAGCTACCAAGGGTGTTTTAATCGTGACACCATCACTAGATGGGTTGCCTACCACGGCTTAAGAGAGGCCCATTCACCCTCATTGAGAGAAGGATATCCCGCGCCAGTTTCCCAACCTGGTGTTTTTTACAACCTCGCAGTAAAGAAAAGATATTATACATAAACTACTGCTTGTAGAAAACAATAATTTTCGAAAGGATTTTTTTTCTTCTTGTTATAACGTCGGTAGCAATGCCTGTTCCTCTTTGGTCATTAAAGATATTATACATAAACTACTGCTTGTAGAAAACAGTAATTTTTTAAAAGTTTTTTTTTGTTCCATAAAACATCTCAGATCCAAGATGTTTGCTGAATTACGTCACAGAAATCAAATCACGTGTCAAACGCGACTAAAATATTTATTTATTATAAAAAAACTAAAAAACTAAAAATTAAGCCTTTATATTTAATTTTTATTCCGACGTTTTAAAAATTCATTTGGTCAACAAAAAAAAAATGTAAATATTTTTCCACGTAATTTGGAAACAAAAAAAAAAAATTTTTTTTTTAAAATAAAGTGTTTTTTGCAAACAAAAACAAAATATGTAAAATAAAAAGTAGCATCTTCTCCTACTACTAAAATATTCTAAGTTGCACGGGCAACACCGGGTTATGATGCTAGTCTACATATTATAAGAAACCGCAAGAGTATATAGCAATGAAAGAAATCGAAGGAATGGATGTAAAATGAAATAAAAGTTATAAATAAAGGAAAAGTTTGTAAAAATGCAGGTGTATTTTTCCAAAGAGACAAGTGAAAGGAAGAAGATTTATATATATATATCTTTTCGCTTTTTCTCAAGGGTTTTATTGAAGACACTTCAATGTGTGTAAATATACTTTTCTCTTCTTTTCAAAGGTTTTATTAAAGACTAGTAGTATAGTCCGGCGTTGCTCGGATATAATGAAAGCTTTAAAACTAATCCATGCTCCTGGAGCTCAGATTAAAAAGAAATAGTTGTTTCCAGTTAAAGCGAAACCGTAGACTGAAAGAAAAATGAATGGATGTAAGTCAAATTTTGATTTCCTGGTATCGATATCAAATAAGTTTTTTTCGTCGTAAACTGAATTTTGAAGGCTAAATAAGTCCTCTGAGTAAATGGTATCATGGCTGAGACTAAGAACTACAATTATACCTACTTAGAGCCAAACCCGAAACAAAAACTAAAATAAAAATAAAAGGGCTGAAAAAATGCATATATACAGGCAGATAAACAGACACATACACATATATCTTGCCTTTTCTATATATATTATCGATTTTCTGCACGATTGTAAGAACTGTAACCTTGAAACTTTTGAATATTGTTTCTTATGTCTTTGTCTATGAGTGTATCAAATTTGATTAAAATCGAACCACTCCTTCCATAATCCGATTTTTTCGATTATCGATTTTCGATATTTATCGGGGGTACCTCAACACAAAACCTAGCTAAGAACACTCGCAGACGCTTATAGTGCAACTGTGTAAATTTTCAAGAAAATCGGTTCAGCCGTTTCGGAATTTATAGGTAACGGACACACACACGCATAGACACACAGACACACATACACCACAGACAAAGTTGCATTTATAAATAAGTTTAGATACGTTTTTTCTTTTTCTTATCAAACGTTTTGATAAACTCACCAGAAGGTGTAGAAACGTCAAATAAATTTTTATTTATTAAAAATCCTTGTCTTGCAATTCATTTTAAATTTGCGTCTTTAATCTTAATGTATTGCATAGAACTTATCGTGTTACGGTATTTTTAAAGTACTTAGTTTCAAGATGTGACACAGAGATCCGAAGGCGAGTTGGCATGACGAAGGGCGCGTTCCAGAAGTTGAGTAAAGTATTAAGAGACTGAAAACGTTTACTAGAAACAAAGAAAAGAGTACTGGATTACTATGTGTTGTCAGTTCTTCAATACAGTTCATCACATGATGTTGTCTTTAAAGACATCATCAAAGATGAAGGAGAAACTTGAAGCAGCTGAAATGTGGTTCTACAGAAGAATGCTGCGGATATCATGGATCGAGCATGTGAGCAATGATGAGGTCTTGGAAATGATGGAAACAAAAAGGAAATTAATACTGAGCCTCAGGAAGAAACAGCTGAAGTTCCTGGGACATGCAATGAGGCTTGGAGAATCTGATACTAACAGGCCAGACAGAGGGAAAAACAAACATGGAGAAGCAGCGGATAATATATTTGAAGGGCCTGAGCAGGTGGATGACGAAACAAAGGTTGCGTGGTGCAACAGGAGAAGGTAGGCTAAGAGCCACCAGGGATAGGGAGACGTGGAAAGCCATGATCACCTACGTCCTAAAAGGACAGGGCACATAGAAGAAGGATATATATGCCAGTTGTTTATAAGAAATTATAATGTTGATATAAAATGGGGGATCAATTCTATATTATAATCCCTATATAAACTGATCCCTAATTTTGTAGCCATGCTAGTTACTCTACATTTATATTCTAGATTTATGGTCTTCAGCTAGTGGATGCAGAGTGGGGTTTGGGTGGTGTAACAGGAAAAAGCTTGCTAAGAACCACCAGGGATAGGGAGATGTGGAAGGCCATGATCGCCTACGTCCTGAAAGGACACGGCATATAGAAGAAAAAGAAGAAAAGTTTTCAAGACTATCTTATTCCAGATAACACCCAGAATAACTTGTAATCAGTCTGTCAGTTAAGTGCCATACGTGATACACGCTTGGGCGATCATGTCTCTTGCAAGACATGACTGACTGGGCAGAAGATTATCCCGCAGTAGGTTGCCATTGCTTTCTGCGGTAGACTGGTTGTCGACCAAGGCTATAGAACCGAATCTGTCCTGCTATTTAACCCATAACTGGAAGGAAGAGACGGATTAATACCTTTCCCAAGGGTATTTGCGCGTAAGTGAATACAATGGATTCAACTGGAATTCGAACTCGGCTCCCCGGTTTCTCATTCCGAGCCGATATCCACTGTACAACAAGGCACATCCTACTTATAATCACAGCTACCTAAAGTAGATCGAACCGCAGTAACTTATTACGTCTCCCAACTGTTCTTTGCACAAGAATTATTCTTTTTGAATTCTGAAAGATGTTTCTTTTAATTTTCTCGATTTGTTTGGCAGTCTTTAAGGAAACCACGAAGAAGATCCAAAACAAATATTCTTGTTATTTTTGCTGAATCATAAACAGAAATCAACAGAAATTTGGATAACATATCATTTTACATTATTACGAAGCTGTGATGACAGTGGAAGTGATGCAGGAAATAGATTGGGCTTATACATTTTATAAAGATGTTGGAATGAAATGACATTAGTGAGAGATAATCTGATAACATGTCAGATTTATTACTTGATTTCAGTTTATTTAAAACCAATTACAAATAAATGCACACATGTAAATATCGTGGAAGAGAGCGTATCTGTAGATGCGACTAAAAAAATAAATAAAATGTGACAAATGGAGAAACCATTATCAGCCAACGCGTTTCGTCCTCCGAGGTACTTTATTGAGGCAATGTTAGATTTACTTTTCTGCGTGTGTTTACATGTCTACGTCTATATCGTATTGAATACACCAGTTCTCGTTCGATCAGTGAAGTTAAGCAACATCGAGTCTGGTCAGTACTTAGCTGGGTGACCATTTGGGAATATCAGGTGCTGTAAAAATAAGGACCATTAATGGGCCACCTGTCCTGCAGGTTTGGGGGGTTTGGAGCTTTGGGGGTTGGGCGCAGGGCTAACAACCTTGCTCCATAAAAAACAGTTTGTTACAGAAACAGCAACAAAAAGTTACTGTCCTACACCCCATTGGGTGTAACAGATGAGATATGTTTATCTCCAAAGCGAGGATATTCTTGGTTTCTCAAGGCTTTAATTGTGCTCTCCCCATACTTTGACTGACCTTTCAACTGCCTGATAAACATTTATGAAAGTTCTCAAAATTATATATATATATATATATAGTCATCTGCAGATAGTGCTGTATCACAGCTCATCAGTAGGCTAGACATCTGATTGCTTCCAGACGGGATTGAAACCCTACCGATTTGACATCAGTCAGCGATTCTGCCTCTAAACTATCAGCGCACGGCAAAGGAAGGCAAAGTTTAGCGTCTCATATACACAATGTAAACAAACGCCTGTAACCAAGAGTGTTCAATTCATTGCTGAAGAACGATTCGTAAATCTACATGGTTCACATTTCTTCTACTTTTATTGGACAGGAGTAGAGGCTCGTCTCTTCTTCCCTGTTTAGGGAGAGTTTCCCGGTTCTATTTCTCTTCTCAGGCCTCAATATTAGTGCTCTCGCAATTTTTCTGTAATATGTTTGGTCGGTGGCAACATCTCTTTCTTGTGAGGAGACCGGGTTGGTAGTTTTCTAGTTGCTACTTCCGTCTGGTAGTTAGGAGCCCTAACTCTTGCGTAGCGTTGAGAGCGGCTGCTCTGATCAACAGTTGCATAATACCGGGTTTCTTGCAGTGCCAAACAATGTTGCAGTCAGTGCCAGATCCCTTCACGCATATGCTGTAATCAATGACTGTCTTCCACCTCTACTTAGGGTCTCTCCTCACCAACAACACAAAAACGGACAATAGCATCTCAAGAAAACAAAGCTAAATCCTCTAAACTAAAACCACCTAAACTACTCAACATTTCTATGGTATGCGTACCATTTTCTGCAGCGTGGAATCTTTCCTCCACAAAGAGTCCCCTGACACCCTCGCGCTTTGCGAAACTAATCTTAACCCCTCAATCTGACTTCTCAATTCTTGGCTACCTTCCCCTCTTTTGGTCTGGGGTGTTTACGTCCAGCTAGGGTGACTACTCTCGAAACCCCTGACCGCTCATACATGTGTCTCCATCTTTCATTTCTAAAATCGAGGAGCTATCTTTTTTGTTCTGTACCCTTCCCTTTCCTCTTCCGACTGCTCCCTGCTAGACAGCATCTCCGACAATATAGCTACTTCCTCCCACCCATTTGCTAACCTATTTGTATTCGGTGATTTTAATGCCCACTATGCCAAGTGGCTGAAAAACTCTGTCACCGATTCTGCTGGAATTCATGCCATTATCGTTGCAATTACTCAATCTCTTACGCATTTTCCACGCGTTTCCCCAGTATTCCTACCGGACACGCTTCTCTGCTAGATCTCTGCTTCACATCTGTCCTTGACTCCTGCTAACCCTTGCAGCTTTGTCCTCTTGGAAACTGCGATCATGCTGTTGTTGCCATTATGATTTCTCCCCCTTCCCAAGAACTTCCTACCGACAGAATTTCTTATTTCTACCAAAGACCAGACTGGGATTCGTTCTGCGGTTTTTTATGTTTCTTGGGAAAAAGTGCCTTCCCGCTGAGGACTGCGACTCTGAGGTCTCCTCCTGGGTGAAAACTATCATCGATACTTTCATTGCGGTCAGGAAGTTTCATCCTAAACCTCATTCAGCCCCACTTGGTTCTATTCTGCCTACAAAAATCACTTCTTCCGGATATATCGGAGCAACGCGCCTGCCCATAACAGACGCCTGTTCGCCTCTGCTCATAATGAGTGTAAGAAGATCTTAAATGATGCTAAGCTGTTGTTTGCTGAGAGAATGAAGCAGCGTATAGCAGCCCGCAAGTTTGGTTCCATCTCTGCAAATGTGTGCTGAATAACAGCAAGTCCTCCATCCCTCATTTAATTAATAAATTTGAGGTCCGCACAGCCACTTCCGACAAGGCCGAGTGCTTTGCTGGCAGATTTTCCATCAGCTCTGCACTTGACTCGTCTGGAGTATCTGCATAGAGACAATGGCCTTAAGGTAGTTTAAAAATCCACTAATTTTAAAATGGATAAGATTAGAAAACTTATAAATAGGGTGTTTAAAAATCTAAAGATAACTATTAGTACCAAAATAAAAAAAGCAACTTCCTCGAATGAATACATACCAACATTATAGAAAACCTAATAGTAATCCTCTATATATCAACCCTAAGTCAAACCATCCTTCTTTTATAGTTAAACAAATTTCCCTATCCATTGAAAAAAAGAAGAAGACAACAACAACAACATTAAGCTTCAAATGACTCCTAAAAACTAACGTCCGAGAAGTACAATTTTCCTTCATTGCTTTATCTTCCTTTTCACTTTCTCGCCAGCCATAAAAAAAGCAAGGAACACAGACTTTATTAGTAACCTTTTTAATTCTGCATAAACACATTCTGCTACTTACAACTAGAACTCTGGATTCACTTAGCTATTTGCTACATTTTGTCTTTGAACATTTAACTTGTACAAATTGATATTATTTTGGTCTGTTAATACAATTATCCGTTAACATACAAACGAAATACTTTTATCTTTCCAACTTTCAATCTTCTGATAAACTTTCGGTTGTAGGGAGTTTGGTTATATCTGACACAAGGCTAATCTAATAAGGATGATGGAGATTGCTATAAACTGGTGAACACAGACATCCCAAAAAATGCACAGAGAAATTTTGATCTCTATATATTTGATAACACCACAGAGAACACACAGCGGAAGAGCTCTCCTAACTTTGTTGAGAACACCACAAAGGAACACTCTACCTAATGGTAACCATCCAATGCAATGAAACACATAACTCAACCTTCCACTTATGACAAGATGTTGACCACAACATCATAAAACTCTCTCAAGCATCATTACATAAAATTGCAACTCACCATCTAGAGGACAGAAGAAAAAAAAAGGCAGAGCCCCTCACTTTTGAATAACCCTGTTGTCAAATTACATGCCGATACATTATCAACCTCTAATGACAACTGGAAAAATTTCAACTCTGATGAGTCATAATCATGTAATATCTCATTTACAAATTAAAAATATTCAAAAGTTCTACAATATAATTGTACTGAACACTTTTTAATACAACTGTGTACTAGTCTAATTTAATTAGGACCAAAAACTAAGTAATTAAACATGTTAACGAGCATGTGTCAATGTGGCCTTAATTAAGTGGCTAGTATACACATATATATATGTGTGTATTTCTCTCTCTCTCTCTCTCTCTCTCTCTCTCTCTCTCTCTCTGTGTGTGCTAGACAGTTAAGGACACATTAACTCATTAACTTTTATTGAAATTTTTAGTCAGCCACTCATGTAGCAGAAATTTAATGGCTGTAGGTATTTAAACATGGCCATGAGGTTCTACTGAATTTCATTTCATTCATTAAGTAACTTAAGAAGTAGCAATTTGGAGATTAATGGCACATGAACATCAGTCATGATTTTCCGGCACAAACACTTCAGAAAAGCAACAGTAACACAAATGAATATTCTTTGCAACAGTGATAATCACAATATATCAAACAAAACAAACTTTGAAACTAATGTACACAAGAGAATGTTGGGCGCCACACCAGTCAAAAGAACATGAAAATGAGGCTGTGATTCACTAATTGTGACCATATAAAAAAAAGGAAAAACGTTTCTAGCTCTGATGAAACAATTTCTGCTATGAATTTATGTCTGCGTCTACTGCTTGAAAAGTTAGGTCACTATATCAAGCCAGAAAGTTTTCCTCGTCGGAGTCCATCTTCCACATTTACAAATCTACTCTTCATCTGTGCATTGAATGCGGCTGCGATATCTGTTTGGGTGCTCCTGTTATTCACTTCACCATTCTGATGATCTGCAATGTAATTGATCCTGACTTCGCGTCTTGACTCCAGTTTTGTTTACTGTTTTGATTAATGCTTTTATTAAGCTTTGATAAACTTCTTAGCTTCAATATAACTTCTATTAACTTCTTAGGTTCTATTAAATTTTTTAACTACTATTAAATTTCTTAGCTTCTATAAAATTTCTATAAACTTCTTAGCTTCTATCAAATTTTTTAACTAGTATTAAACTTCTTAACTTCCATTGAAGTTCTATAAACTTCTTAGCTTCAATTCAATTTCTATAAATTTCTTAGCTTCTATTAAATTTCTTAACTACTATTAAATTTCTTAGCTTCAAAAAAATTTCTATAAACTTCTTAGATTCTATTAAATTTCTTAACTAGTATTAAAATTCTTAGCTTCTATTAAATTTCTATATACTTCTTAGGTTCTATCAAATTTCTTAACTACTATTAAATTTCTTAGCTTCTATAAAATTCTATAAACTTCTTAGCTTCTATCAAATTTCTTAACTAGTATTAAAATTCTTAGCTTCTATTAAAGTTCTATAAATTTCTTAGCTTCAATTAAATTTCTATATACTTCTTAGGTTCTATCAAATTTCTTAACTGCTATTAAATTTCTTAGCTTCAAAAAATTTCTATAAACTTCTTAGCTTCTATCAAATTTTTTAACTAGTATTAAACTTCTTAACTTCTATTGAAGTTCTATAAACTTCTTAGCTTCAATTAAATTTCTATAAATTTCTTAGCTTCTATTAAATTTCTTGACTACTATTAAATTTCTTAGCTTCTATAAAATTCTATAAACTTCTTAGACTCTATTAAATTTCTTAACTAGTATTAAACTTCTTAGCTTCTATTAAAGTTCTATAAATATCTTAGCTTCAATTAAATTTCTATATACTTCTTAGCTTCTATCAAATTTCTTAACTACTATTAAATTTCTTAGCTTCTATAAAATTCTATAAACTTCTTAGATTCTATTAAATTTCTTAACTAGTATTAAACTTCTTAACTTCTATTGAAGTTCTATAAACTTCTTAGCTTCAATTAAATTTCTATAAATTTCTTAGCTTCTATTAAATTTCTTGACTACTATTAAATTTCTTAGCTTCTATAAAATTGCTATAAACTTCTTAGCTTCTATTAAACTTCTTAACTACTATTAAACTACTATAAACTTCTTGTATAAAAGTATTTTATTCTCTGTTTATTATTACTAAAACCAATCATAAATTAAAAAATTTATTCTGCTTGTTAATCAGTTCATGTCATTAGGTCAACTGCCAATTCTCTTATCGACTTCTACTTTTATCTTCCTTACTTTTCATCTTTACTTTAAATTGATCCTCTAAAACCTATGAGACATTCCATTTCTCTGATGTTTAAAGTTGCTCTGTTATCAGACTAATTGTTCTTTATGAATACCAAGACTCTCTCGAGCATTACCACAGTTGACAGCTCGGTTTCAATTCCTGGGATCCTGACAAGTTCTTTCTTGTTATTCGGAACAAGATCATGATATCATTCCATCGTCATCTTACAACTGAAAAAAAAAAGACATTTCAAGCACTTTTCTCAAATGAGATTGACTTCATTCCTTAACAGCCAGAATTACTCTGCCGCTAGTTGTCTGAAATAGACATACTTCTTAACCCTTCACATACTTTCTTTCATCGCACACTAAGTCCGATAATTCTTACTTTGCCTCCTATCTACTGACATTTAAATACTTACTCTTTTAATTGGCAGCTTTTGCATCTGCCAAAGAACCATTATCTTGTTACACATGAAAATGTCATTTGCTTTTGCACATTTATATTGGCTTTTATTTCAAGCAAAAAAGTTTTTCAAGAATGCAAAAATTGATCAGTGTCCACAGGTCATTTTTGTAAAAATAACTTATTTAGAATGTTCGTATACTTTTTTCTAATGCTATATGAAAATGTAATATATATAAAAGCTTACTTTTTTTTTACTTCGTTATCACCATTAGACAAGATTAACATTTTTTTTTAATTTAGAAAGCGTGAAGCAGTAATTTGCAGAACCAAACAAATTAAAGAATTTTATGAGAATAATACTGGTTTAACTATGCATTAAACTTAGTCATATGTAGGAATAAAAGCTTCACGTTGCCCTAATTTTCTGTTCAGTCAGTAAAGTGTCATATGTGATACATGCTTTGGGCAATCATGTCTCAAAAGAGACATGACTGACAGGGCAGAAGATTATGTCGCAGTAGGTTGCCATTGCTTTCTGCAGTAGACTGGTTGCCAGCCAAGGCTATAGAACCCAATCTCTCCTGCTTGAGGGAGAAGAGATAGATTATATTACATTATTATATTAAGTATAATAAGTTATATTACTTAATAACAATAGAAAACTGATCCCCCACTTTATGTCCAGCAGAGATTTTAATTACAGTTAAGTGCCATATGTGATACATGCTTTGGACGATCATGTCCCAAAAGAGACATGACTGACAGGGCAGAAGATTATCCCGCAGTAGGTTGCCATTACTTTCTGTGCTAGACTGGTTGCCAGCCAAGGCTATAGAACCCAACCTGTCCTGCCATTTAACTCATAGCTGGAGGAAGAAGAGATAGATTGATTTACATTATTATATTAAATATAATTAGTGGGGGATTAGTATGTTACTTCATAACTATAAAAAACCGATCCCCCACTTTATGTCCAGCAGAAATTTTAATTACTGTTAAGTGCCATATGTGATACATGCTTTGGGCGATCATGTCCCAAAAGAGACATGACTGACAGGGCAGAAGATTATCCCACACTAGGTTGCCATTACTTTCTGCGGTAAACTGGTTGCCAACCAGACTACAGAACCCAATCTGTCCTACCATTTAACTAATATCTAGAGAAAGAAGTGATAGATTATACTACATTATATTAAGTATAATTAGTGGAAGATCAGTTTATTACTTCATTACAAGAAAAACAGACCCCCCACTTTATACCCAGTAGCACGTTTAATTATGTTTCCAACTATTATATTCAGACAGTCAGTTAAGTGCCATACCTGATACATGCTTTGGGCAATCATGTCTTGAAAGAGACATGACTGACTGGGCAGAATATTATCATGCAGTAGGTTGCCATTGTTTTCTGCAGTAGACTGGCTGCCAGCAAAAGCTATAGAACCCAATCTGTCCTGCCATTTAACTCATAGCTGGGGGGAGAAGAGATGAATTAATGCCTTTCCCAACTGGAATTCAAACTCAGCTCTCCAATTTTTCTTTTCAACTGCTTTACAAAGATTGAAAAGAAAAATTTAAGGGGTGTACTGCCTTGAAAATCAAGCTGTAAAATGAGGGAGTAGGCAGGATTGACATTGATATTGAATATCATGGTAAAGAACTATCATTTATTAAAAAAACACATCATATATATATATACAGTACTGTGCAAAAGTATTAGGACAAGAACTATTTTATCTTTTATGAGGCATATTGACAGAAAATAAACAGTTTAATTAAAGTAATTTTATTTGATTTACTCAACAAATGCTTTAACAAGAAAAAAATACTTGTTACAAAATAAATTTAACATTTAGCCTTTTGCTTTGATCACAGCCTTCATTCTGTCAGGCATTGACATCACAAGCTTCTTCAATGTATCTAATGGTATCACCTGTCAAGCAGCTTGTATTTGTTGCCAAAGTGTGTATTGTAAAGTAACATTAGATTTATCAATTTTTTTTATCCAAAATATCCCATAGATGTTCAATAAGATTTAGATCAGGGCTTTGTGGGGGCCAATTCAAATTCCGAAGCCTTCTTTCCTCTTCCTTTTTAGTTAAATAATTTTTACAAAGGTTTGGCTTTTTGCCCTGTATTTGAATTTCAGTGGGTGTTTTAGGAAAATCACCCATGTCTTAATACTTTTGCACACTACCGGTACTGTGTAAAAGGGGATTTTAAACTTTATTTTGTTGCGTCATAAAAAATAAAATAGTTCTTGTCCTAATACTTTTGCATACTACTTTCTCTTTCTCTATCTCTATCTCTCTCTCTCTTTCTCTCTCTCTATATATATATAATTTTTTTATATATCAAGAACAATTTTGATAAAGAAATTTATGAGAAATTTTAAAACGTTTTTGTGGTGTATTTCATCCATGAAAATTGCAACAGTCTGGGTTTGGTGATATTGTTGTGACTACACATGTGAATGAATAAGAAATCCTTGTAGTTTCAAAATTAAAAAAAAAAATTTCTTTTATCTAACCAAATTCACACACACATACACACACACACACACACACACACACACACACACACATATAT
Source organism: Ascarosepion bandense (assembly GCA_037127315.1). Lineage (NCBI taxonomy): Eukaryota > Metazoa > Mollusca > Cephalopoda > Sepiida > Sepiidae > Ascarosepion > Ascarosepion bandense. Next base: position 86,680 of record JBBBDQ010001577.1, read on the forward strand.
ATATAATTGATGCAAATATAAAGTTTGTCACTTAATTGAGTGGTATTTACCTTCAGCATCTCGAAACTAAAATTTCCTAGATGAACCCTCCAGCAATCACTCTGTTCACTCGTCAGGGGATATCAGCAATTGGTTATTTATATTTCTCATATTTTCTATTATATATGCACTTTTCTTTGGCCCAAGCATTATTTTTTCATAGTGTTTGTGTATATGCATGTTTATTTGTCGGTTTGTTCAAGCACCTGTTTGCATGTATCTGTAATATGTCATCGTTATTCCACCTTTCTTGTAATTTTATACTCCCTAATTATTGGTTTTATGTTTTCTCTCTCTCTCTCACTCGCTCTCTCTCTCAGTTGATAAAGTGTCCTTGTAGTCAGCGATAAAATTTTGCCTGTGTTGTCAAAAGTTGATCAGTTGAGTAATTATTGGACTGTTACAATAGTAACTAGCGGATATCAATATAAAATTATGAAAACACTATCATTATTGGATATGCAGTTTATGGAATAGTCAGAGACCCACACCAAGAAACCAGATGATGCAATGGTTAGAGGCACATGCCAAGAAAGCAGGTTTCTGTGTATTGAATACTGCTGCCACTTTTGGTCGGATACCTCAGCTATTCACCTCATGGTTCTTGACAGAATCCAACATAGAATCTGTAATGTGATAGATACCAACTTGGCAGCTTGGCTGCAGTTGCTATCTCACTGGCGTGACATGGTTTCCCTGTGCCTCTTCTATAAATAGTTTCAAGGCTTCTGCATCAATGAACTTAGATCACTGGTGCCTCCTAGGTATGAATTTACATGAGCTACTAGATTAGCAACTAGGTCCCACCCTTTTACAGTGAAACTGATAAAATGTAACCGCAATTTCTACTCTCACAGCTTCTTTTCATGCACTTCCCACCTGTGGAACTCCCTTCCATATACTTGCTTCCCCGACAGCTACAATCTCCAGGAATTTAAATGTAAGGTCAATAGACATCTCCTATCACATTAACTCGCATTCATTCTCACAAGCTCTTTTTCCATCTACTCCACCCTCATCCTCGGTATCCTCATCCGTCTATTACCCTCCTCCTGACATTTCCTATAACTAACTCCTTTTTCTCATCACTTTCCCCTATGTAACCCCCTGTGCAACAGTAGCAGTAAACGGCCTTGCTTGGGGTGAGTTGATTTTTTAAAAAAATGTAATGGTTAGAGGCTCACAGCAAAAAATCATGTCTTGTAATGGTTCAAATTTGAAACCAAGAAATCAGATCATAGAATTTTAAAAAGTAACCTTCTAACCATTACATGAACTGATTTCTTTGTGGGATTCTATAATGATTACATGACATGCATTCTTGGTGTGTGCCTCTAACCATAGCATCATCTGATTTCATGGTATGAGTCTCCAACAAATACATAACCTGAGTTCTTGGAGTGAAGCTTTGACCATCCTATGACAAGAAATCAGGTTATAAAATGTTTAGAGGTTTCTACCAGGAAATCAAGTCATAGAATGGCCAAAGCTTCACACCAAGAACTCAGGTCATGTATTTGTTAGAGAATAATACAATGAAATCAGATGATGCTATGTAAGAATGCAGGTCATGTAATCATTATAGAATCCCACAAAGAACTCAGTTTATGCAATGGTCAGAAGCTCACACTAAGAAATCAAGCAATGTAACTGTGAGAGGTTCACACCAAGAAATCAAGTCTTGGAATGGTTAGAGAAACACACCAAGAAATGAGGTCAAATTCCTTAAAAGTTCACAACAACAAATCAGATCATGTAATATTTAGAGGCTCTTCTAAAGAAATCAGGTCATGTAATGGGTGCAGACCTATACCAAGGAATCTGGAAATTGAATGGTTAGAAACCCATACCATAAAATCAGGTCATGTAATGGGTGGAGACCTATACCAAGGAATCTGGAAATTGAATGGTTAGAAACCCATACCATAAAATCAGGTCATGTAATGGGTGGAGACCTATACCAAGGAATCTGGAAATTGAATGGTTAGAAACCCATACCATAAAATCAGGTCATGTAATGGGTGGAGACCTATACCAAGGAATCTGGAAATTGAATGGTTAGAAACCCATACCATAAAATCAGGTCATGTAATGGGTGGAGACCTATACCAAGGAATCTGGAAATTGAATGGTTAGAAACCCATATCATAAAATCAGGTCATGTAATGGGTGGAGACCTATACCAAGGAATCTGGAAATTGAATGGTTAGAAACCCATACCATAAAATCAGGTCATGTAATGGGTGGAGACCTATACCAAGGAATCTGGAAATTGAATGGTTAGAAACCCATACCATAAAATCAGGTCATGTAATGGGTGGAGATCTATACCAAGGAATCTGGAAATTGAATGGTTAGAAACCCATACCATAAAATCAGGTCATGTAATGGGTGGAGACCTATACCAAGGAATCTGGAAATTGAATGGTTAGAAACCCATACCATAAAATCAGGTCATGTAATGGGTGGAGGCCTATACCAAGGAATCTGGACATTGAATGGTTAGAAACCCATACCATAAAATCAGGTCATGTAATGGTTAGAGACTTATACCAAGAAATCCGTTCAGGTAATGACTAAATGTTTACACTAATAAATCATATCAAGTAATGGTTAGAAACTGACATCAAGAAATCATGTCATGTAATGATTAATAATTCATACCAAGAAATCAGGTAATGTAATAGTTAGAGGCTTACACTAAGAATCCAGGTCATGTAATGGTTAGAGGCCCATACCAAGAATCCAGATCATGTAATGGTTAGAGGCCCACAGCAAGAATGCAGGTTATGTAACAGATAGTGGCCCACACCTAGAATCCTGGTCATGTAATGGTTAGAAGCCCACACCAAGAATCCAAGTCATGTAATGGTTAGAGGCCCACACCTAGAATCCAGGGCATGCAATGGTTAGAGACACAATATGTGATACACGCTTGGGTGATCATGTCTCAAAAGAGACATGACTGACTGGGCAGAAGATTATCCCACTGTAGGTTGCCATTACTTTCTGTGGTATACTGGTTGCCAACCAAGGCTATAAAACCCAATCTGTCCTGTTATTTAAATCATAGCTAGAGAGGGAAGGGATGTATTGTATTATTAAGTAGTAATTAGTGGGGGATCAGTTTATTACTTCATAACAATATAAATTGATCTCCCACTTTATGCACATTAGAAGCCTTAATCATGCTTTCAACTATATTTGTCAGTCAATTAAGAGCCATACATGATACACGCTCGGGCAAACATGTCTCGAAAGTGACATGACTGACTAAGTAGAAGATTATCCTGCAGTAGGTTGCCTTTACTTTCTGCGGTAGACTGGTTGGCAACCAAGGCTACAGAACCCAATCTGTCCTATTATTTAACCCATTACTGGAGGGAAGAGACAAATTAATACCTTTCCCAAGGGTATTTGCGTGTAAGTGAATGGAAGGAATTCAATTAGAATTGATTACCAAGAGGATTCTTCCTTGATCACAACAATTTTAACCTGTTCAAGTCTATGGTTATCCACTATCTTTCCTCTGCCTTTTATTCTGCAATCCACTAACCTGAGTGGCTCTTGGCCTTATAAAGAAGGAATCTTTACTGATACTCTCATATCTACAAAGAATTAAATGAATATTAATTATACTGCCATTGTGTGATGTTTATAAAGAAAATAAAATTAAAATATTGCGCCAAAAATAATTATTGTTATCATTAATTCATTCATTCTAAACCAATTGACTCCATTTTTCTCTTTTACACACACAAACTCCTGACATTCAAACTGTCAGAGAGAAAGTCAACATGGACAGGCCATCAACACGTGTGCTAACAAAAGTTTCAGCTGCTTTTCCTTTTTCAAGACATAACAGTAACATTCATCCCTTTCATCTAAAAAAAGAAGACCCCAGATGCTTGTATTTTCAAATTAATAAACATAAAAGTAAGATATGGCAGCAGTATTCAATGCACAGGCAGATGGTAGATTTGTATATGTGCAGGATTGTTTCAGACGGGAAAAACATTTTGGCCCTACACAGAGAACCGATCTTCTTAACAGCGGGTTTAGCTATAGATTATATATAGTCATTCCACTTGAGGTCTGTTGTGAGAGTTAACCTGATGTGGCTCAGTGTTTATCAATGATCAATTGTCATTATAGTCAAACCTAACTAGTACTAATGATAATTTTTGTATTTCTTTTCCCTTAGTATTTCCACTACTTTTACCGTTAGGACCAGAGATTCATATCGGTTTTTTTTTCAGAACACCAACTTTTTCAATATTCTTGTCACATGAAACATTTCTACTTTTAGAATTTTTTTTACCTTTTATTATGAGTGTCATTTCTCATTCAACAAAAAAAGAAAAAAATCGAAAAAGTGTCGTGGCAAAATGAAGAATAAGGTTTTTTTATTTCCAAACTTACATTTTCCTTCGTTTTATGACTCGTCACTTTCTTATCTCTTGACTCTTGTTGTTTATTGCCATTCTTCAAAACCTAAGTGAAACAATGCCTCTGCCGATTCTGCAAGTGTCATTTTTACTGCTGTCTTTGCAGCGGGGGAGGGTCTGCTAGATACCAGATTACATACTTCAGAGAGCCTACCATGGCCACGTTACACTTTCTCATTCAAAGGATTTCCTCTTGGATGCTTCAGTCATCATTTGTTTACCACTATTTCTCATTTTCTTTTCTTTCATTTTATTTTATTTTTCTCTTTCGCACACTATTCACTATCTTCTGCGTCGATTATTTCAAAATTTACAGCTACAGTATTTTTAGACATGTATAGTTCAGAATCTCATTAACTTTCTGCTTTCATGGAACCTGAGACACAATTTTAGATGTACCTGTAGGACAATTAGACATAACTCTCACGCGAACTAAGAAACATGAAAAAATTCATTGAATAAGAAACTCTCAAGTTGGTGATTTGAAAATCAAACAGGTACAAAAATTCAAATACCTGGGGAGTGTGCTAACAGAGGATGGAAATTGTGTTATGGGATATTGACTCATATGATACAGTGCTGATAGTAGACACAAAAAGGAAATTACAAGACCTCCTACAGAAGGTAGCTAATGAGAGTGACAAGAAAGGACTACAAATAAACTGCAAGAAAAAATGAATGTATAGTCATCAGCGAAAAGGGAAGCCTAAAATGCCAAATACAGGCGGGGGATACTAAAATCAAACAGGTACAAAAATTCAAATACCTGGGAAGTGTGCTAACAGAGGATGGAACATGTGACACTGTGATGGCCAAATACACATTCCAAAACCTAAGCAAAGTATTGAAGGAAAAGAAAATTTTATTGGAAAAGATTCCTGGCATGTTATGTGATATTTGCCCTGCTATATGACAGTAAATACTAGAAGATCTCCTCAAAGATCAAAGAGAGACTCGAAGCACCAGAAATGTGGTTCTACAGAAGGATACTGAGGATTCCATGGACTAAACATGTGAGCAACAACAAGGTTTTGGAGACGATGAAAACAAAAAGAAAACTAATACTTAACATCAGGAAGAGAAAGTTGAAGTTTTTACAGCAAGACTAATCTGAGGATCCTAGATGTTATGCCAGGATTTGTCACCGGAGGCCACATTTTGAACAACAGAAGGTGCGCATATGATACAGTGCTGATAGCAGATACTGAAAGAGAACTACAAGACCTCCTACAGAAGGTAGCTGAAGAGAGTGACAAGAAAGGTCTACAAATAAACTGCTAGAAAACCAAATGCATGGTCATCAGTAAAAAGGACAGCCCAAAATGCCAAATACATGTGGTGAATACTAAAATCAAGCAGGTACAAAAATTTAAATACCTGGGAAGTGTTCTAACAGAAGACAGAAAGTGCGATACAGAGATCCAAAGGCACTTTGGCATGGCCAAGGATGCATTCCAGAAGCTAAGCTGAACATTAAGAGACAGGAAAATTTTGCTGGAAATGAAGAAGAGAGTACGAGATGTGATGTCTGTCCGTCAATATGGCAGCGAATGCTGAACAACTTCATTGAAGATAAAGGAAAGCCTTGAAGCAACCAAAATGTAGTTCTACAGAAGGATGTTGAGGATACTATGGATAGAACATGCAAACAATGATAATGTTTTGAAGAGGATGGACACTAAAAGGAAACTAATACTTAACATTGGGAAAGGCAGCTGATGTTCCTGGGACACGTTTATTGAATGCGTGAAGAGACTCATCCCTTGTTCCCTGTTTAGGATGTGGTTTCCGGCTTTCTCTTTTTCCAATCTTTTACTCATTTCCATTCTTTTCCTCTTTTTTTTTTTTCAATTGGAGTAGATAGACTAAACTATCACCCGGTTCACACTCCACCCACGTTTATTGAACGGGTGAAGAGGCTCATCCCTTGTTTCCTGTTTAGGATGTGGTTTCCGGCTTTCTCTTTTCCAATCTTTTCACTCTTACGTAGCCCCCTGCACATCAGTGGCGTTACCGCCTTGCTCGAGGTTAGATAATTAAAAAAAAAATGTAATGAGGAAGGATGGCTTGGAGAATCTGATACTCAAAGGTCAGATAGAGGATGGAAACGAAAAGGATACTAATACTTAACATCAGGAAAAGACAACTTAAATTCCTTGGACATGTAATGAGAAAGAAGGGATTAGAGAATCTGATACTCACAGGTCAGATAGAGGAGAAGTGAGAGAAGAGAAAGCAGCATACAACATACCTGATAGACTTGAGCAAATGGATGGGGGAGAGGGGATTTAGTGGAATAACAGGAGAAGGGATATTAAGAGCAGAAAGGTATAGAGAGAAGTAGAGAGCCATAATCGCCTACGTCCTGAAGGGACATGGCACATAGAAGAAGAAGAACAATAGAAAGGCTGTTAAGAGCTACAAGGGATAGGGAGATGTGGAAGGTCATGATCGCCTACGTCCTGAAGGGACATGGCACATAGAAGAAGATGAACAAGAGAAAGGGTGTTAAGAGCTACAAAGGGATAGGGAGATGTGGAAGGCCATGTTCGCCTACGTCCTGAAGGGACACGGCACATGGAAGAAGAAGGTCATAACACATTTGTTTTTAATTGTTTACCTAATTATATCAGCGGTGTGGGTAGAATTTTTTCTTACCAAGAGAATTTGAGGGTAACGGATTGAGGGCAATGCATATGAAAGAGGAGGCAGAAAGTGCAATTTATTAATATACAACCTTAAACTTGAAATTCGTTATCAGCCAATAGAGTCAGTAGAAACAAGCAAGAAAAATAAATGTCGGTGTGCCAACACTAAGTTTAATTGTGAACACTCCAGCAGGTTACATTGTAACAAAAACAGGTATATAAATCTAACCCCCTTGCAACAGCAGAAATGGACTTTTACTCGTTACTTTTTATTATGATTAGTAATCATAATAAAAAAAAACGGACAGTTGATATGTCTGGGACATATAATGAGGAAAGAGGGTGTGGAGAATTTGACACTCACAAGTCATAAGGAAGGATATAAGGAATAACCTACCTTATGAGCTTATGTAAATTGATGGCACACCAGGGACTGGAAAGGACAGTAAGGAGACAAAGTTTGCTTAAAGCTACAAAGGATAGGAAGTTGTGGAGAGCCATGACCATCTACCTAACAGGCCTGTATAAAATGGCTGCAGAACAAAGAGGGATAGTAAGAAGACTAATATTGCTTAGAGCCACAAAGAATAGGATAGGAAATTGTGGAGAACCATGATCATCAACTTAGGCATTGTGTAAAAGGGATGGCAGAACAGGGACTGGAAGAGATAGTAAGGAAACAAAAGTTGCTTAAAGCTACAAAGGATAGGAAGTTGGGGAGAGCCATGATCATCAACTTAAGCATTGTGTAAGAGGGATGGCAGAAAAGGGACATAAGGGACAGTAAGGATATAAAAGTTGCTTAAAGCTACAAAGGATAGGAAGTTGTGGAGAGCCATGGTCATCAACTTAAGCTTTGTGTAACGGGAAAGGATGGCAGAACAGGGATTGAGAGGTATAGTAAGAAGACAAACATTGCTTAGAGATAAAAGACAGGAAGCTGTGGGGAGCCATGATCTTTCCCATACTGAAAAGATACAACACATGTAAGATGAAAAATAAATTTAGAACGTCTCTTTGTTTCTAACCATTTACAATATTTACATTGTTCGGACTGGTGTCCTCATCTTTATTGTTATATTCACAATGTTTCGACCGCTGTACGTTCCATCCTCAGGGACATGTGCCCCAGTGGATAAAAGCAATAGTTGATGTAGTCCAGAGACTTGACCCAAACATTTTTGAGTTCAATACCTGGCCACAGCAGAAGCAAACAAAAATATGAAGAGTAAAGTTGCGAAAAGAAAATAACTGTAACTGAAATATCCAGAAAAGGAATGGCATGTGGAAGTAGAACAATCTATTCTAGTAAACTAAACAAAGGGTTCGGCTTGAAATTCTAAAATATATCCCATAAAAAATGTCAAAATGTATAACAGCTGAAACAATGTGAATATGATGTTCAAATTTTAGGTCAGTTAGTTTCAAAGTCAGTTAAGTGCCATACGTGATACACGTTTGGGGGATCATGTCTCGAAAGAGACATGACTGACTGGGCAGAAGATTGTCCAGCATTAGGTTGCTATTGCTTTCTGTGGTAGATTGGTTGCCAGCCAAGGCTATAGAACCCAATCTGTCCTGTTATTTAATCCATAACTGGAAAGAAGAGACGAATTAATAGCTTTCCCAAGGGTATTTGCGTGTAAGTGAATGCAAGAATTCAACTGGAATTTTAACTCGGCTTCCCGATTTCTTGTTCCGAGCCGATATCCACTGCACCACAACGCACATCTAGAGGGAAGAGACGGATTAATAACCTTACGCACAAATACCCTTGGAAAAGGTATTAATCCGTCTCTTCCCTCCAGTTATTGGTTAAAGAATAGGGCAGATTGGGTTCTATAGCCTTGGCTGGCTACCAGTCTAAAACTTCTACTGAGCATAAAGTGAGGGTTCGGTTTTTTATTGTTATGAAGTAACAATACTTACACTTAATATAATAATGTAATATAATCTCTCTCTTCTCCCTCCAGCTATGAGTTAAATGGCAGGACAGATTGGGTTCTATAGCCTTGGCTGGCAACCAGTCTACCACTGAAAGCAATGGCAACCTACTGAGGGATAATCTACTGCCCAGTCAGTCATGACTCTTTCGAGACATGATCGCCCAAAGTGTGTGTGTATCACATATGGCAATTAACTGACTGAATATAATAGTTGGAAATGTAATTGAAATCTCTACTGGGCATAAAGTGAGGGATCAGTTTACTATTATTATGAAGTAATAAACTGATCCCCCACTAATTATACTTAATATAATGATGTAATATAATCTCTCTCTCTCTCTCTCTCTCTCTCTCTCTCTCTCTCTCTTCTCCCTCCAGCTATGAGTTAAATGGCAGGGCAGATTGGGTTCTATAGCCTTAGCTGGCAACCAGTCTACCACAGAAAGCAATGGCAACCTACTGAGGGGTAATCTACTGCCCAGTCAGTCATGACTCTTTCAAGACATAATAGCCGAAAGCTTGTTATCACGTATGGCAATTAACTGACTAGTTTCAAAGATAGAAATCCATCATTCCCTGAAGCTATGTGTTAATCAGCAGAGTAGATGTGGCTTTTTAGTTTTGGGGCTGAATCAGTCTATGAAGACTAAAGCATTTATTTACAAATCAAGGAGAATATAACGGAAATGTACTCTAATATCTTTCACAAAAAGGCATAGAACTTCTGTAGCTTATGACTTCAATGGAGAAAGACTGTTGAAATTTGGGGAAGAGCAATGAGAATCCAATCTATCGTTTGCAAAAGCATGATAATAAAAGTCGAATATTTTGGGAGCCATCATCATCTTTGGTGTGGATTCTGGGTGAGGAACCGCACAAAATAATGAACAACAAAAACAGATAGATAGATAGATAGATAGATAGATAGATAGATAGATAGATAGATAGATAGATAGATGTTGTGTATTCAGGGTGAGGAATGGCACAAAATAATGAGCAACAAAACAGATATTGAGATAGAAAATTATGTTATATTTAACGTAATATACAAACTTGAACGCAGGTTAGTAAATCAAGGAACACTATTGGTAAGAAATAAATATATGCAAGTCTTGAAATGAAGTCGTTGGAAATAGTATATTATTCTAGCAAAGTGGAGCTCAGAGCTAGCCCGACTTCTGATGCGGTAGTCTCTGGGTAACTTACATATCATTTCCGGTACTATCCGATAACTCGCAAGGATCTCTACGATTACTCTCAACTCTCAACTGCTGTTCTCTCTATGGCAGGAGTATATGTATACTCAGTCGAGTCCATTATCATATGCAAAAGAGGAGATCCCACAACAATCTTCATCCTTGATATTACATGGCTATTAAAAAAAGAGAAGCATTGTTCAATGATAACAGTAATATAAACTTCAAAATTTTAAAATATACTTTTTACAACTATTAGTTGAACAAATCTTCTAAATAATTATCAACATAAAAGAATGAAAAACAAAACATATTTGAAAAGAAGAGAAAGACAGAAAAATGTATGAATATTTCTTTTCACCAATTCCTTGATTATTTAAACTTATTTATAAATAGATCTTTGTGTGTGTGTATGTGTATGTGTGTGTGTGTGTGTGTGTGTGTCCGTTACCTATAGACTCTGAAACGGCTGAACCGATTTTCTTGAAAATTTACACAGTTGTACTATAAGCATCTGCGAGTGTTCTTAGCTAGGGTTTGTGCCGGGGTTACCCCCCGATAAATATCGAAAATCGATAATCGAAAAAATTGGGTTATAGAAGGAGTAGTCCGATTTTAATCAAATTTGATACACTCATAGACAAAGACATAAGAAATGATATTCAGACGTTTCAAGGTTGCAGTTCTTACAAAAGTGCAGAAAATCAATAATATATATATATATATATATATATATATATATATATATAATGCAAGATGTTTGTGTGTGTGTCTATTTATCTGCCTGTATGGCTGTATTTTTTCAGCCCTTTTATTTTAGTTTTTGATTCGGGTTTGACTCTAAGTAGGTATAATTGTAGTTCTTAGTCTCAGCCATGATACCATTTACTCAGAGGACTTATTTAGCCTTCAAATTTCAGATTACGACGAAAAAACTTATTTGATATCAATAGCAGGAAATCAAAATTTGACTTACATCCATTCATTTTTCTTTCACTCTACGGTTTCGTTTTAACTGGAAACAACTATTGCTTTTTAGTCTTTCATGCCAACGTCCAAAGAGACTGAGCTCTATGACCATGGATTAGTTTTAAAGCTTTCGTTACACCCGAGCAACGCCGGGCTGTACTGCTAGTTAAAGATATTTTTGTCATGCATAGATATAAATTTGTAAATGAATAAAAAATAAACTCCAACACGTTTTTCTATATAATTAGCATTTATGAATTATATATATATATGCATGTTCAAATTTACGTGTGTATATAAGTGTGTGCGAAGATATGAATTACATTAGATGCGCTGTGAAATTGTCTTGTTTTTCAAGTTTGCATAAATCAAGGTAAGTCTCGATTCTTTTTGTTCTTGTTTTCCATTTTAGAAGATCTGAATTTGGTTTTGAATGACATTGGCCAAGACATTGTAGATATACATAGTATTACGACGGTGCATTTCTCTACAAAAAATATTAATAAAGTCAACAAAAGTTTAAAATTTATAGTAAGCGATTCTACTGTTAATACAAAAAAATGTTCTCATTCATGAAGTAGATGTAAAATAGAACGTTTGAAAGATTCTAGATCATTCCTTCATATTCGAGAAAAATCTAGATGATTCGAGAAACATCGAGAAATATGCTAATTTGGTGCTAGCCCCTATAAAAATAGTTTTTTTGAAGAGAGTTGTCAGTTGTTAAAAAGGAATTTCTGTTTTTATCAACTCCTGCTTATGATTCGTGGATTATTATATCCAGCCGAGAGAATCTCTATGAAAAGTTAATGACCAACAAAAAAACCAAAAGATGAACCTTCTGGAACTAAATTGGTAAATAGATTTTTTTAATATTTCCATTGACCAAAATAAAAATTATTCTATATATATTGTGGATTTCCAGTAACAAAATTTACATTACTTTGCTAGCCCTAACGTGTTAAAAATACTTGACCCTCACTTTCTTCTCTGACGTAATCCTTCGCCAGTAGACCAAGTACAGCCTAAACCTCTACATTTTCTGTGTTTAATGCCACAGTTATATCATTGTATATATTTTATTTTGTTTTTTTAGAAAAGTAAATATTTATTTGGGATTTAGCTCTGTTTTTTTTTTTTTTTTTTTGGTAAATCATTTTCTTTTTTTTTTGTTACAACTTCTAACAGGTAACAATAGTGAGAACCAAGAGCTGTTTCTTTTTCTCTCAAGGATATTTTGAATCCTTTGTGCAATATATTACCTTTAACGGCCAAGGTCATTGACTGGCACACTCGGTTGTAGGTAAGGGTATTAAAAAGTAATTGACTGACACATCCGGTCATAGATAAAAGACAAGATGGTTGACAGACTTATCCAGCCATAGATGATATCAACAAAGCGATAATCCGAAAAAGCAAAAATGTGTGCGAGTTTTAATACTATATAAAGTCTAGAAATCTCCCTTAACTTTCAACTCTCGATGACCTCTTCATGTGCGGAACTCTCACTGGCTCTTCTCTTGCTCCACACAAGCGTTGCCGATGAAGAATAAGAGTATGAGATTATATTTTTGTGTACACTAGTTCCTCATTACGGATATTCAACTACAGTCCTCCGCTCTGGTGTGTCTTTTCACCGGATTTGTTCAACCTGTACAGCGAGAATATCTTGAGTACTCTAGATGACACGCCAGGATTTGTTGTTGGAGGACACAACTTAAACAACATAAGGTACGCAAACGATACAGTGCTGATCGCGGACACAGAAAGTAAACTACAAGACCTCCTACAGAAGGTAGCGGTAGAAAGCAGCAAAAAAGGACTACAAATAAACTTTAAGAAAACTGAGTGCATGGTCATCAGCAAAAGGTACAACCCAAAATGCCAAATACATGTGGGGGATACCAGAATCAAGCAAGTACAAAAATTTAAATACCTAGGAAGTGTCCTAACTGAAGATGGAAAGTGCGACACAGAGATCCGAAGGCGAATTGGCATGGCAAAGGACGCGTTCCAGAAGATGAGCAAAATACTAACACACAGGAAAATCTCACTGGAAACAAAGGAAAGAGTACTGGATTGCTATGTGATGTCAGTTCGTCAATACGGCAATATACTGGACAATATCATCGAAAATGAGGACAAAACTGAAAGCAGCGGAAATGTGGTTCTACAGAAGGATGCTGCGGATATCATGGACTGACCATGCAAGCAACAATGAGGTGTTGGAAAGAATGGCAACAAAGAGGAAATTGATACTGAGCATCAGGAAGAGACAACTGAAGTTCTTGGGACATGCAATGAGGAAGGAGAGCCTGGAGAACCTGCTACTGACTGGCCAGATAGACGGAAAGAGAGACAGAGGAAGACATATTTGTAGGGCCTGATCGGGTGGTTGACGGAACGGGGGTTGACAAGAGTAACGGGAACAAACATACTAGGAGCCACAAGGGATAGGGAGACGTGGAGAACCATAATCACCTGTGTCCTGAAGGGACAGGGCACATAGAAGAAGAGGAAGTTCCTCATTGTTTGTGTAGATCCAGCAGTCGTTCATAACACGTTGTATTGAAGGAACATAATCTTTGATACTTCCTGGATTTGCAATTTGTTTGTCTCTTTTGTATTTTCACCATTCCTCAAATATTAAGACACTTTTCACTATTTATTTTTATTTTCTGGCCATTTACATTTATGTAGTGGATATGCATTGTGGTGTAGTGGCTATCGACTCAGAAGGACAAATCGGGGAGCTGAGTTCGAATTCCAGTTGAATTCTACGCATTCACTTACGCACAAATATATCTGGGAAAGGTATTAATCCATCTCTTCCCTCCAGTTATGGGTTAAATAACAGGACATATTCGGTTCTATGGCCTTGGCTGCTAACCAATCTACGACAGAAAGCAACGGCAACCTACTGCGGGATATTTTCCTGCCCAGTCAGTCATGTCTCTTTTGAGACATGATTGCCCAAAAGCATATATCACGTATAGCACTTAACAAACTGACTTACATGGTTATTTATTTTTCTGTTTCGTGTTACTATAAGAAGGAATCTACACTACCGACCATAATTATTAGGCCACCCCACTTTTTAAAAACAATTATATTTTCATACTATTTTTAGTATTTATTGGCAAGTGGATAATTCTAAATGAAAATAGAATGGTTCTTTTGTTATTATTATTTGCAAAATTTTACAAGGCAAATAGCGACAATTTACTCATCGCACCCTGTAGATTTGCTATATATATATATACTACCGGCCATAATTATTAGGCCACCCCAGTTTAAAATAAAATGATGTATTTCATACTATTTTTAGTATTTATTGCCAAGTGGTTAATTCTAAATAAAAATAGAATGGTTCTTTTGTTATTATTTATGTATAAATGTTTATATATTTTTTATGCAAATATATACAAAGCAGCCAGGAAGCCTCTGCTTCGGCCAGCCAATAAGAAGAAGAGACTAGCATGGGGAAGAGAGCACAAAAACTGGACACCTGAACAGTTCATTTGATGCACATATTATTGTGCGGTATTAAAAAAGGGCAATTCTATTTTCATTTTGAATTATCCACTTGGCAATAAATACTAAAAATAGTATGAAATACATAATTTATTTTAAAACTAGGGTGGCCTAATAATTATTGCCGGTAGTGTATGTATAATAGGATTAAAATATAATTTTACATAGTGACATCTTACATAATTTGCAAAGTCATAAAAACAACAAAATATGATCATAAAAGACTTATTAACATAAAGTCAAATTTTGTCAGTTATGTGTAACAGAAGACAGTAATGGAATAATAAATAACAAATTTATTTATTACGTTGATATATATGTATATCATTTATTGAAATCAACATATAGAGTTAGTGAGTGTTCAATTATAGATCAGTAAACACAAATGAATATTCAGAGTTCATTTGTAATGCATTCATTACAAATGACTGGACACGCATTGTTTTCAAGAAAACTGATATTGATTTATTTTTTCCATGTATATTCGATCTCAAAATTGGCCAAGTACAACATAAAATTCATTTGGTCAAAATGTATATTTCATACAAAATTGGCTTACGGCCATATCACGTTGAATACACCGGTTCTCGCTTGATCACCAAAGTTAAGCAACGTTGAGCCTGGTCAGTACTTAGATGGATGACCGCTTGGGAATACCAGGTGCTGTAAGCGTTTAGTGACGGATATGCGTTGTGGTGCAGTGGATATCGGCTCAGAAAGAGAAATCGGTGAGCCAAGTTCAAATTCCAGTTAAATACCCTGCATTCACTTCAGCACTGGTACCCTTGGGAAAGGTATTAATTCATCCCTTCACTCCAGTTATGGGTTAAATAACAGGGTAGGACTTGGGTACCCTGCCCTTAAAAACAAATCCCAATGAATCTTCATATTAGAAAAGAAAAAAAGTATTACTAGACACAAAACTTATATAAAAACAACAATAAATTGTTGAAAAAAAAAGGTATTACCATAAATAAATAAAATTTAGTTGGCAATAAATGACCCACCGAGGTTGATATGCCATAAAACAAAACAACCAACCAAGCAACTGTTTTTCTTTAGTTTATTTTTTGTGTATGTTTTTGTTATTTTTCAGAAGCCATGCAATTTATGTCTTTCTCTTTGCGTTGTGGCTGAAGTGATAAGAATATTGAAGGTTTTTGAATGTAATTTTTATGTGTGCTTCTTGTATATTATGAAATTTTTAATGCACTATAATTAAATGAAAACCTATCTGTGTATGGGTGGGTCTTGAAAAATGCGTTGTAAAATAAAGGGGGGTAAAGAATGGCAACAAAAAGGAAATTGATGCTGAGCATCAGGAAGAGACAACTGAAGTTCCTGGGACATGCAATGAGGAAGGAGGGCTTGGAAAACCTGATACTGACAGTCCTGATAGAAGGAAAAAGAGACATAGGAAAGCAGCGGATAACATATTTGCAGGGCCTGATCAGGTGGATGATGGAACGGGGGTTGCGAGATGTAACAGGAGAAAACTTACTAAGAGCCACCAGGGATAGAGAGATGTGGAGAACCATGATCTCCTACGTCCTGAAGGGACAGGGCACATAGAAGAAGAAGAAGAAGAAGAGAAGAAGGTGTTGGGTATTACTTATTTATTATTCATTAATATTTTGAGATCAAAGACTCATCTTCAGAATGACAGAAGAGCTTGATTTCAAGTCCGCTCGTGGACCATGCCTTTCCACTGCTGCCTTAATGCTGCGTTTTTCTCAGAAGCGTACGCTTGTTGATAACACGTACATACTTAAACAAGAAAATAATAAACAGAAACTAAAAATCCTCGAAGCAATCTACATTAAACAATTTAAACCTGGTTTGAATACAGTCAGTTTTGATATTTCCAATAACGTACTCAAATGCCTATAATCAGACCAGGGACCACAACGCCACTATTTTGTCACTGCCTTTGGCCATCCGCCACGGTAGGGATGGACTTATATTTTCAATTTAATTCTCTTTATTGTTAATAGCTTAAATGTTCTATGTTTACTGTGTGTCAATATTTACTCTTTGATAATGGCTTATGTGAGCCGAAAGCTTAGACCCGATAAAAAAATACACAAAATACACACTATATATATATATATATATATATATTTTAAAAACAGTAGCTACTCACTGCTATTTACGCATTGTTCATTAAGTTATGAATTTGAACACTCTGCCATCCTCCAGCCTGTGCCGATAGCCTAGAGGTAGAATCTCTGACTGCTATCAAATCGATTGGGTTTCACTCCTGGCTGGAAACAATTGGATGTCTAACCATACTGATTAGCTGTACGGTTGAGATTTATTTTCTAATATTTAGATTTAACTTTTACCTAAATGTCCATTAATTTTATGTTACTTTCAGTAAGTCAAGTGCCATATGTGAAACACGCTTGTGTGATCATGTCTTGAAAGAGACATGACTGACTGACTGGGCAGATCATTATCCCGCAGTAGGTTGCCATTGCTTTCAGCAGTAGACTGGTTGCCAGCCAAGGCTATAGAACCCAATTTTTCCTGCCATTTAACTCATAGCTGGAGGGAGAAGAGATAGATTATATTACATTATTATATTAAGTTTAATTAGTGGGGAATCAGTTTATTATTTTATGACAACAGAAAAACGATCCCCCACTTTATGCCCAGTAGAAGTTTTAATTATGTTTCCAACTATTATATTCAGTCAGTCAGTTAAGTGCCATACGTGATACACGCTTATGGCGGTCATGTCTCTTTCGAGACATGACTGACTGGGCAGAAGCTTATCCCGCAGTAGGTTGCCATTGCTTTCAGCGGTAGACTGGTTGCCAGCCAAGGCTATAGAAACCCAATCTGTCCTATTATTTAACCCATGACTGGAGGAAAGAGATGGATTAGTACCTTTTCCAAGGTTATTTGCGTGTAAGTGAATGCAATGAATTCAACTGGAATTCGAACTCGGCACCCCGATTTCTCGTTCCGAGTCGCTATCCACTGCACCACAACGCATATCCATTTTGTTAATTTCTTCTTCGTCTATTGCTTTTATCTTTGAATTATTTTTTTAAATTTTTCTTTTCAGCTTTTTAGTTTGAATTTTTTCATCACTATTTTTTGTATATTTCTTTTTCCTCTGGTCATAACCAGAGAATTTTTTTCCTTTTTGTTTACACTTTACGTTTTGTTATTATCAACTGTTAATAGCTTATTGTTCTGTTTTGAAAAAAAAATCTTTCTTACTTAATTTTGACAATTTTTAATAAATAAATCTTCCTGTCAGCCATTTAATTTTTTTCCCTGTTTAGTTTTGAACGACTTTTTATTTCTTAAAGTCTATTGCTTTTAATTTAAGTTCTTCATCTTTTAGGGCTAATCACCAAAAATAAAGTTTGGCAAACTTTAATTACTTTCTATTATTTTTTTGTCTTTATGCCGAATATTTTTTTTTATTTATAGTGAAATTTAATTTTTATTTATTTTAACTTACTTTTTATCTTTTTGCCTCTTTTGATTTATTTTATTGCAAATTAGTTTATCCTTTTTTCTTTATCGTAATATACACTTGTATCTTATGTTGTTAATTTTCTCAATTTAAATTTTGTCTATTTAACTATTAAATTCTCCTAGTAGAAGAAATTATTTTTACATTTTTTATATTTGTTCCTTTTCCTAATCCTCTTTAATTATTTTTTGCCAAAACGTTTTTCCCACTTGACATTCATTGGTGATAATCATTTTAATATGGCTGACAAAAGTCAGTTAGTGAGAAGAGACCTCTTTCCGTTTGCTTCAGAGACACACCTGATAAAAGTAAATCCGTATGAGGCTAATGAGAGAAATCAAATGAAATTTCCCAGGTAGTGAAAAGCAAAAAGGTTAAAGTTGACAAGAAGTAAAAGCAATCAAATAAGAATGTGCCTAATCACAGGTGAGGCGAAAAAAATCTTCTGCCTAGTCATCATGGATCAAAAGAGACATGATCACCCAAACGTGTATAACTTATAACTTATGACATTTTACGAACTGATTGAAGTTTAAATATAAGACTGAAGATTGCCATCCTTTTATTTTCCCTATTTTGGCCTTGTGCCATATTTTTGCAATATTTTGCAAAATAAATATTACAAGTCCTGACATTGAAGAATAAACTTTCAGAGTAAAGTGACAAAAACATCTAGCCAATTTATAGCTTACCACAACAGATACACGGCATCAGAAAGTCACTAGAAACTAAAAAGAGACTGGATTGCTACGTACTGTCCGTCCTTCAATATGGCAGTGAATTGTTGGACAATACCATCAAAGATGAAGGAAAAACTTGAAGCATCTGAATTGTAGTTCTACAGAAGGATGCTGCGAATATCATGGATCGAACATAATAAGGTCTTAGAAATGATGGAAACAAAAAGAAAATTAATACTGAGTATCAGGAAGAGACAGCTGGAGTTCCTGAGACACGCAATGAGGAAAGAGGGCTTGGAGAATCTGATACTAACAGGCCAGATAGAGGTAAAAAGAGACAGGGGAAAGCAACGGATAACATATTTGAAGGACCTAATCAGGTAGATGACAGAACGAGGATTGCACGGAGTAACAGGAGAAGTCGTGCTCAGAGCCACCAGGGATAGGGTAACGTGGAAAGCCATAATCGTCTACGTCCTGAAGGGACAGGGCACATAGAAGAAGAAGATTTCAATCATATTTGACATTAATTAAGTTGTATTCGTTGACAGTTACTTAATTTACTATAGAAATGCAAGAGAAATGACTGTCCAAAGCATTGACAGACACAGGATTTCAAAAGGTGGCATATTGTTATCTTCGGTGTAAAGATGGAATGAACTCGCATGAAATCGCGTTGAAAGCAAGGATTTCCCTTTTACCTGTTAGCCCTACGATTGGAATAATTCTTTACAAAAAGAAAGAAAGAAACCCACTGTATCTCATTCAGGTGATGGAAAATTGAATAAATCTCTGTTGCAAGACATCAGAAATGATAGAATGTATTCATAACATGGCATTCAGTATACGAAACTAGCAAGTGAGATTGTAGAAAATCCCTGACAGTTTTCACAGAACGTCAATTTTACAGCCAAAAACAAGGAAAATACTGGAGATTGCTTGGTAAAAAAATGTTTGAATTTCCTGCAGCCTACTTATCAAATATTTTAATTTATCAATTTGACAGAGAGAAGATACTTTTAAATTGCATAATATCTCAGTCATTTAAGTGCCATACAGTATACACACTTGAGCAATCATGTCTCAAAAAAGACATGACTGACTGGGCAGATGATTTTTCCACAGTAGGTTGCCATTACTTTCTGTGGTAGACTGGTTGCTGACCAAAGCTACAGAACCAAATCTGTCTTGTTATTTAACCCATAGCTGAAGGGAGAATTGATGGATTAATACCTTTCCCAAGGATATTTGTGTGTAAGTGAATGCAATGAATTCAATTGAAATTTGAACTTGGATCCCCAATTTCTCATTCCAAGTCTACAACACACATCCCAATAATATCTACGCATCTAAATTTTACAGAAAGACATCTTCCATTATTCATAAGGCAATGTTTTTAATATGAAAAAAAAAATGGATCATTTGAAACAGAGGAAACATGAAAACAAGTAAAAAGGTAACCCAGCCGTACTCTATGACAAAGTCAGAGACATGACGCAATTGCTACTTATTATGTTTGAATTAATTTGGATTAAGAAATGAGGCAAATGCCAAGATTATTTTCTCCAAAAGAAATGCTGAATGTTTTGAATACAGTCTGATCAGAAATCCTCCAAGAGAAGATAGCAGATCTGATAAATTTGATGGTTGCAAGGCAGTAAAGCCACTAAGACGCAAGGGCTAACTGGGTGTGGAAGAATTAGGACCAGAAACATTAATAATGAGCAGGAAGAGAAAAGAGTAATCAGGTGGATAGTAGATAGCAATTGACATTGCATTTAAATTTTTGTTTTAATCTGTATCATCCCATGAAAGGCAATAAAGCCACTAAGACACAAGGGGTTACAGGGTGGGGAAGAATTAGAAACAGAAATATTTATAATGAGCAGAAAGAGGAAAGAGTAATCATGAGGACAATAGATAGTGATTGACATTGCATTTAAATTTTTGCAGATTAAAGTTGCAAGGGAATATATGGAACTGGAACGGATTTCCACAGACGAGAAATGCAAGAAAAAAACTGTTAGCATAGAATTTACAGTTACTTCTGTCCAACGTAACTGTAAGTTGATAAGATCTTGACACCAGTCTAGTACTGTGCTTAAATTAAAAAAGGCTTGACCCCTTAGTGAAGTGCTAATCCGAACATTTACCATGAAAATATTTATAGAAAATGCAAAGAGAAGACAATGGGAAGGCAACAGAAACCAAGCTAATAGATCAAGACTAATAATATTGCTGATTCATCTTTGGATTTTATCAAAGAACTCATAGTAAATAGCAGGTGTATAGGACAAGATGTAGCAGCTATGTTCTAAGCATGGACGAATAGTTGACTTCTAGATACATCAGATAGTTTCTCAAGAGAACAATTGTCTTGCATGACACAGAGAAGCAACTTTCTTAACAGTTGACCTAGTAATGGATTCAATAAATTGTTTCAAATTTATGTCAACTGAGAAGGCGCAATGAGTCACTTTCCTGTAGTTTAGCATCAGCCGTGTTAATATAAGGCAGAGAGGGGTCTCTTAGATGATAAGTGGAGTGTATTTTAGGATATACATAATGGCTTAGAAAAGTCTACACCCCTTTGAACATTTATATATTTTGTATAATTTAACAGGCAAAAACATATTTTTTCAATTCCAGTAATTGTTAAATAATAAGCAGATCCATCTCACTTTCCTTTGATATTAAAATTACATTTTAAAGATTTCACACTGTTTTTTAAAATATATAAATTTTCAAAGTGGGGGTGTAGACTTTTACAAGGCACTGTATATGTATAAATATATTTGTGTATTTAGGCAAAAAATTTTCTTTTAAACATGTCAGATTAAATAAATTGCAAACAATATGTTTGCTTATTTTTAATAAAATCTGTTCATACTCACGGATAATCTTTCGCGTATTACAATTAAAAGATGTCAGAAATGAGCTGTAACCTTGACAAATGTTATTTACATTTATTTCTTAAGGTACCAAAGTACTTTCAACCTCTTTCCGAGGCCATCTTCAGGGGTGTGAGTTATAGTAACAGATGTAACCGGAAAACTGTGTTGCTAAAAATTACTGTACATTTTTTTCCTGCTTCAAATATAACGGTTAACAAATTGGTAGCATTCATTAGAATGTGAAAATTATCCAAAATGGAATTTTTTTATGTTGTAATGTCATGGTAATGCACGTGTTAAATCATGAAAAACTGTTCTTTTTATAAACATTTTAGAACAATACTACAATATTCATAGCTGATTCTATTAATTGACGGCTTAAGTGTTTTAATGAATATTGCCTTGAGGATCTGTAGCTTGCTTTTGTTGTTTTCTTGGTGTAGGATAGTTGTATTATCGATCATTATTTTTTATATTTTGAATGTAGACAGGAATGTTGTCGTAGATATCTACAAATAGATAAATTGTTTCATATATATATATATGAAACATCTATATTTTATATATAAAGAGAGAGTATTGAGTATAAGACAAAATGGAAAAAGTGTACTTATGAAACCTTTTATCCATTAGGATTTAATCAGACTGAATTTGTTGACATTGTTATGACTAAACATGTGCGTGCATGAGAGATACTAGAAGTTTCACCATTCAAAAAAAATTTTTTTAAAAATTTTTCCATGTTGATATAAAAACAGCGATATATAACAAGAGAGAGTATTAAGCATATTTTAAGACAAAATAAAAAAAAATTCATACATGTTGACACGGGAAAAATGGTCTCAAATAATTCTTTCATCACTTGTACATGCACATATGTAGTCATAACAACGTTAACAAATTCAGTCTGATGAAATCCTAACGAATGAAACGTGTCACAGGTAAGCTTTTTCCGTTTTGTCTGAACATACACAATTGACCATAATTATTAGGCCACCCCAGTTTTTTTAAAAGAAATGATATATTTCATACTATTTTTAGTATTTATTGTCAAATGTATAATTGTAAATGAAAATAAAATGGTCCTTTTGTTATAACTTTGCAAAATTTTACAAGGCAATGAAGCAAAGACGAACTTGTCCGAATTACCCTAAATTTTCTTCATTCTTTTATTGATGAAACTGCAATATAGATAATTATTAAATGTTTATAAATTCATTTGATGCACATGTTATTGTGCAATATTAACAAAAGAACCATTCTATTTTCATTTACAATTATTCACTTGGCAATAAATACTAAAACTAGTATGAAATGCATCATTTTTTTAAAACACAGGGGTGGCCTAATAATTATGGCCAGTAGTGTATAGTCAATACATATATATTATATATATTTGGTAAAATTTGGCTTGTATTATTGATCATAGTTTCAGATTCTGCTATGTGCATTCATTTTCTTTTGGATCTGAGGGGGTCAGTGAACAAAGTCCGACAATAAATGCAACTAGAATTTTACTGTGATAGCAGCAGTCATTTAAATAGAATGGACAATTTAGATTGTGTTTATTGCTCTTATATTGTGGTGGATAGGAAATTAAGAATTAAAATCAATCATCTTCAAAAACTTCACAATGATGTGTGAAATCCTGGTTTTTCCCAAATAGAAAATAGGATTGACCATGTGCTTTAAGAAAAAGTCAAAACCGGATTTTGCAAGTTGTTGTTAAATTGATTTTCTAACCAATGGGAGCAAGTTGCAAGACAAAAAAGACTTTGTGATACAGTGCGAAAAATCTAAAGGACTATATAAATGACTTCGATCAGAGTCAGTCAGAGGGGAGCAGCGAGACGACACACTAAAATGTAATGGGAGAAACTTTAACCATGAGCCGGACATAAGGTCGCGTCGCACATTGTTCTCTTTCTCCTTCTTTCTTGTGTGCTGATTCCTTTTACTTCTTCTTATCCATCCAAAGACGTTCCTACTGTAGGGAGATAATAATTGTCTTCTCTTAGTGGGAACAATAGCTGTCTTCCCCTTTTGAGGAACTTTTCTTTACTGAGGGGATTCCTTCCTTGCCATGGTGGATAGAACCACAAGAAGTACTGCTGACCTGACGGTATGTCATTTCTTGTCTATTCTTGCTAAAACATTCTCGTTCATATGGACAACATGAACATTCATATTGCTTTGGGATGTACTTAAATATTCTGAATGTATTGTACTTGTTTTTGTTATATTAAAAGCCTATTTATTATTGCCATATAACTTATACTTTCATTACTGCACGTGCTAGAGCAGCATATTATATATACACTAATGTTTATATTAGTATCAGGTAGCTGGAATTATTTCCGGTTTACAACCAATACTAACACTACCAAATAAACGCATACACATACATACATGTGTATGTATGTGTGAGCTAAGGACAACCACTGTTGTTCTTATCACTGTTGTCCTTAATGTAGTTTTCCATTTTCTGTTGTCCTTATCACTGTTGTTCTTATCAATTTTGATCTTTCTCTGTTGTCCTGATCACATTTGTCTGTACCACTGTTGTCCATATCACTGTTGTTCTTATCAATTTTGATCTTTCTCTGTTGTCCTGATCACATTTGTCTGTACCACTGTTGTCCTTATCACTGTTGTTCTTATCAATTTTGATCTTTCTCTGTTGTCCTGATCACATTTGTCTACGGATTGGAGGTCCTTTTCAAGCTCAGCCGCGATGTTCGCCTTATCATCAACATCAGATTTTTGCTCGAGGCGAACGTATATTGTGGTATCGTCGGCGTACATGCCTACTTGTGATCTTATGGCATCGGGGAGATCACGTTGTCTGTACCACTGTTGTTCTTATCACTGTTGTCCTTAATGTAGTTTTCCATTTTCTGTTGTCCTTATCACTGTTGTTCTTATCAATTTTGATCTTTCTCTGTTGTCTGATCACATTTTGTCTGTACCACTGTTGTCCATATCGCTGTTGTTCTTATCAATTTTGATCTTTCTCTGTTGTCCTGATCACATTTGTCTGTACCACTGTTGTCCATATCACTGTTGTTTCTTATCAATTTTGATCTTTCTCTGTTTGTCCTGATCACATTTGTCTGTACCACTGTTGTCCATATCACTGTTGTTCTTATCAATTTTGATCTTTCTCTGGTGTCCTGATCACATTTGTCTACGGATTGGAGGTCCTTTTCAAGCTCAGCCGCGATGTTCGCCTTATCATCAACATCAGATTTTTGCTCGAGGCGAACGTATATTGTGGTATCGTCGGCGTACATGCCTACTTGTGATCTTATGGCATCGGGGAGATCACGTTGTCTGTACCACTGTTGTTCTTATCACTGTTGTCCTTAATGTAGTTTTCCATTTTCTGTTGTCCTTATCACTGTTGTTCTTATCCAATTTTGATCTTTCTCTGTTGTCCTGATCACGTTTGTCTGTACCACTGTTGTCCATATCACTGTTGTTCTTATCAATTTTGATCTTTCTCTGTTGTCCTGATCACATTTGTCTGTACCACTGGTGTCCTTACTCACTGTTGTTCTTATCAATTTTGATCTTTCTCTGTTGTCCTGATCACATTTGTCTACGGATTGGAGAGTCCTTTTCAAGCTCAGCCGCGATGTTCGCCTTATCATCAACATCAGATTTTTGCTCGAGGCGAACGTATATTGTGGTATCGTCGGCGTACATGCCTACTTGTGATCTTATGGCATCGGGGGAGATCACGTTGTCTGTACCACTGTTGTTCTTAGCACTGTTGTCCTTAATGTAGTTTTCCATTTTTCTGTTGTCCTTATCACTGTTGTTCTTATCAATTTTGATCTTTTCTCTGTTGTCCTGATCACATTTGTCTGTACCACTGTTGTCCATATCACTGTTGTTCTTATCAATTTTTGATCTTTCTCTGTTGTCCTGATCATTGTCTGTACCACTGTTGTCCATATCACTGTTGTTCTTATCAATTTTGATCTTTCTCTGTTGTCCTGATCACATTTGTCTACGGATTGGAGGTCCTTTTCAAGCTCAGCCGCGATGTTCGCCTTATCATCAACATCAGATTTTTGCTCGAGGCGAACGTATATTGTGGTATCGTCGGCGTACATGCCTACTTGTGATCTTATGGCATCAGGGAGATCACGTTGTCTGTACCACTGTTGTTCTTATCACTGTTGTCCTTAATGTAGTTTTCCATTTTCTGTTGTCCTTATCACTGTTGTTCTTATCAATTTTGATCTTTCTCTATTTGTCCTGATCACGTTTGTCTGTACCACTGTTGTCCATATCACTGTTGTTCTTATCAATTTTGATCTTTCTCTGTTGTCCTGATCACATTTGTCTGTACCACTGTTGTCCTTATCACTGTTGTTCTTATCAATTTTGATCTTTCTCTGTTGTCCTGATCACATTTGTCTACGGATTGGAGGTCCTTTTCAAGCTCAGCCGCGATGTTCGCCTTATCATCAACATCAGATTTTTGCTCGAGGCGAACGTATATTGTGGTATCGTCGGCGTACATGCCTACTTGTGATCTTGTGGCATCGGGGGAGATCACGTTGTCTGTACCACTGTTGTTCTTATCACTGTTGTCCTTAATGTAGTTTTCCATTTTCTGTTGTCCTTATCACTGTTGTTCTTATCAATTTTGATCTTTCTCTGTTGTCCTGATCACATTTGTCTGTACCACTGTTGTCCATATCACTGTTGTTCTTATCAATTTTGATCTTTCTCTGTTGTCCTGATCACATTTGTCTGTACCACTGTTGTCCTTATCACTGTTGTTCTTATCAATTTTGATCTTTCTCTGTTGTCCTGATCACATTTGTCTACGGATTGGAGGTCCTTTTCAAACTCAGCCGCGATGTTCGCCTTATCATCAACATCAGATTTTTGCTCGAGGCGAACGTATATTGTGGTATCGTCGGCGTACATGCCTACTTGTGATCTTATGGCATCGGGGAGATCACGTTGTCTGTACCACTGTTGTCCTTATCACTGTTGTCCTTAATGTAGTTTTCCATTTTCTGTTGTCCTTATCACTGTTTTTTTCTGTTATCCGTATTTTTGTTGCTCTTTCTCTGTTTTCCTTAACACTGTTGTTCTTATCAGTTTTGTTCTTTGTCTGTTCTTCTTACCACATTTGTGCTTCTTATTCTTTCAATTTCACAAACTTCACCAACCAACAACTAAATTTGTGGTATAGGAAATTAAGAATTAAAATCAACCTTCTTTTTCACTTTTACAAATGACATTTGAAATCCTGTTTTTTACCCAAATAGAAAAAGGACTGACGATATGCTTAAAGAAAAAGTCAAAACAGAATTTCACAAGTAGATGTTGAGCTGATTTTCTGACTAATAGACGCAAATTGCTAGACTAAAAAGACTTTTGTAATCGAGTGCCAAAAATTTAAATTACTATAAATGGCACCAGTCAGCGTCAGTTGACAGTCAGGGATGGAAGCAGCAGAGATGACAAGCTAAAATATAATGCAAGAAGCTTCATGTGACTTGGACATTGTCATCTTTTGCCTTCTTTATCGTGAGCTGGTTTCTTTTACTTCTTCTCCATCCAAAGACATTCCTACCAAACAAACGCTAATACATAAATATGTATGTACGCATAAACACTTTCCAACAAATTACTACTACGAACATTTTCTTCAACTCTTGATACCCTTAACTTTCTAATTGAACATTAACTTCTGTGAATCCTTGATATTCTTTTCTTTTAATAAATTTCTATTTTAAATATATATTTGTTCTTCCACTCTTCCACACTAATCCACACATTCCAGCACGCTAACAACCAACCTTGTAATGCCAACTTTCTGATGATGAAAACCTGGTAATCGAAACTTATTTATAAATGGAACTTTGTCTCTGTGTGTGTGTGTGTGTGTGTGTGTGTGTGTGTGTGTCCATTACCTATAGACTCCGAAACGGCTGAACTGATTTTCTTGAAAATTTACACACGAAAATCGACAATCGAAAAAATCGGGTTATAGAAGGAGTGGTCCAATTTTAATCAAATTTGATACACTCATAGACAAAGACATAAGAAACGATATTCAGAAGTTTCAAGGTTGCAGTTCTTACAATAGTGCAGAAAATCAATAATATATATATATAAA
Source organism: Ascarosepion bandense (assembly GCA_037127315.1). NCBI lineage: Eukaryota > Metazoa > Mollusca > Cephalopoda > Sepiida > Sepiidae > Ascarosepion > Ascarosepion bandense. The sequence continues at coordinate 114,675 of JBBBDQ010001577.1, forward strand.
AGGCAAGATGTTTGTGTGTGTCCGTTTATCTGTCTATATGTCCTTTATACAAATCCACAATTTTTATCCGATTCTCACCAAACTTCAGACAAATATTCTTTAGGCTGAGTCTGAGCTCCAGGACCATGGATTAGTTTTAAAGCTTTCATTATAACCGAGCAACACCGGGCTATACTGCTAGTTCCGGATAAAATCAGTAAGCTGTATGAAGTTTGGTTATATATCACACAAGGCTGAATTAATAAACATTAACCATCTCCCTGTAGCTTCAATATCACTTCAGTTCTTTATTGCAATCTAAATTTGATACCAAATTTGAAGCACCCAGAAAGAATTCAAACATTCTGAAGTACTTGAAAAGAATTTACAAATTCAACAGACAGAACACTTTCTACTTGAAAAGAATTTATAAATTTACAGACAGAACGCATTAAGAGGGTGTGTGTCTCAGATCGAATTAAACAAATAATATTATTTGATTTTTAAAAAAGCGTGTCTTACAGAGAACTGCAAACTTTGTTATTTGGAAGGCGGAAAATATGACTTTTTCTTTTGTTGTCCTCCAAAAAAGGAAAAAAAAAAATGAGGAACTAGAAGGAGAATAAAATCTATTTCTTTCTTTCAAATTTCTAATTTTTAATGATATCAGTCAGTTAGTTAAGTGTATAGGATACAAATCCTATATAATCTATCAACCAACTCAAACACACAAAATAAATTGCACACCTGAAAAATTGGATTCAAATGACTACAGCATTTAGGAAAAACTCAAAGTAAAACTGCACACATTCCAAAAGAGATTCAAACGACTTTGGAAAAAACCCAACCTAGAAATATTCACAAGTCAGTGTGAAAAGCTAATACAGGCTGTGGTGGTTATAGTGGGTTGCTTATCTTATTTATTCTTTTTTCCGTTCATAGTGAAGGGTAATTGTATACCGTTGCAGGTTAATGGAATTTGGCCTTGTAGAAGGCAACCCACTATAATTCATAAAATGATTATAAAATCAAGAAAGGCAATTTGTGTATAATATAACATTTATATATAATCACATATCAATTAATGTTTTTTTACAATTAAAAGAATACTTGAATATAAGTCCAACGGAGGTTAAATAGTTCATGACAAATAATAATGAGCTGAAAGAGATAAAAGGCTGAGGAATGTGGGGGCGGAGGTATGTTCATTTTGAAGTTGCCGCTTCTAAGATCCGTAAGTCAGTAAGTTGGTTTGTGTGAAATGTCTTTCAAGAGTTCACTCCCGAGGTCATTAAGTACTTTTGAGACAGGGAGAAGGAAAGAGGCCAGCATAGTAGTCGCTCGACTTAAGTCAAGGGGAGGCACTGGTTACTATAGCTTGTGAGTCCTTCTGTCTGACGATGCTTTGTGCCTGCGCTTTTTACATCCGCTTTTTGGATCAAAAGCTCGTTTCGAATTTCGTCCTTGTATTTGATTCCGGGCTTCCCATTGGCTGGTAAATAAAATTCACGTTGGCTCGCGAAATGAAAAATTTAATATTTGGTTAATTTTTATTTTTCAACCGGATCATCTACGTGAACTCAGATGCACACAACGAGTTTTGTTCATTTGCCTTTTTGTTGTGAGAGAGCAAACATCCGCTTCATCGCTTTTGTTCGGTCGGTATCACCACATGGTCATGTCTGTATCAAGACAAGACTGACAAGGCAGATGATCTTTCCACAGTATGTTACTATTTCTATCTGGAGGTAGACTGGAAGATTTCTTAGTGGAGTTTAAAGAGAATTTACAGGTGAAACCTTCTGGTTTAACACCTGAAATTGATTGAAGAGAGAAGGAATAGATACTTACACTTATTTATCTGCTATAACAGTGTTGTAAGAAATCATGAGACCCAAAGTTGTTAAAATGTAAAGCTTAGAGTAGGGTTAATGCTTATTTGATTCGGCCTTGTGTCATACTTAACCGAACTCTTTACAGCTTACAAGTTTTATACAGAATTCTCATCAGAATTATTATCAGAAGGTTTTCATCAGAAGGTTGGTTGTCGGCAGGTTGGAATATGTGGAATTGTGTGGAATAGTGTAAGAATAAAATATACATTTTGTATGTTAAAATAGTAATTTATTAAAAGAAGGAATAACAAGAATTCGTGGAAATTAATGTTCATTGTGAAAGTTAAGGGTATCAAGAGTTCGTACAAAATGTTCGTAGTAGTAATTGTTGAAAGAGATAAGGAGAAAGAGAAAGAGGACAATGTGCGAGTCTCTTGAAGTTGAAGTTACATTTTAGTCGTTTCATCTCGCCACTACCATCTGTCTCTCTGTGATTGACACTGACCGGGACCTTTTATTGCTCGCAAAGTCCCCAAGTCTTGCAACATAACCAAACTCCCTACAACTTAGAGGTTTAATTGTAATCATCAGAAGGTGGATTTGTGGAAAGTGAAATGTAGAAGAAACAAATATTTTGCTTGTAGGTTTAAAGTAAATTTTATTAACTAAACAATCAGTTAGTTAAGTGCCATACGTGATACACACTTGGTGGATCATGTCTCTTTCGAGACATGACTGACTGGGCAGAAGATTATCCTACAGTAACTTGCTCTTACTTTCTGCGATAGACTGGTTGCCAGCCAAGACTATAGAATCCAATCTATTATGTTATTTGACTCATAGCTAGAGGGAGAAGAGATAGATTATATTACATTATTATATTAAGTATAATTAGTCGGGGATCAATTTATTACTTCATAACAATAGAAAACCGATCCCACACTTTATACCCAGTAGAAGTTTTAATTATGTTTCCAACTATTATATTCTGTCAGTCAGAAGATTATCCCACAATAGGTTTCCATTACTTTCTGCAGTAGACTGGTTGCCAGCCAAAGCTATAGAACCCAATCTGTCCTTTTATTTAACCCATAACTGGAGGAAGAGATGGATTAATAGTTTAAAATAACATCAATTGTAGGAGTTAAATGTTTAATGACAAATAGCAGTAAGGAGTTAAGTGTATCGAGAGTTCATAGTTATAACGTGTGTATGTAAAGATAAATAGGATAGTAATGAAGTCTGTATTTCTTTCCTTTTTTATGGCCAGCGAAAAAGTGAACAGAAAGGTAAAGCAATAATGGAAATTGTACTTATCGGAGTTAATATTTAGTAGTCAGTTGAATTATCTTGTTGTTGCTTTTGTTGTCGTCGTCTTCTTTGTTGACTGCGAGAAGGTTGAGGATGGAGAAGAAGAGGTAAAAGAAATAGCAGAAGTGAATAAGGAGAACGAATGTGTGTCCAGACCTTATGTGCCTGGTTGGCAGATTCAAATTTCTTTGGTCATATCTTGCAGTCTCGTCTTTAAGTTATCCTCCCATCTGACTGACTGATTCAACTTTCTTTCATTTTTTTATAGCCCTTTGAGTTTTTCACACTGGATTACTAATTTTTCTCACTTTTGCAAATCACTTCCTTTCATTGGTTAAAGAATTAATTTAACATCTGATCACAAAATTCGGCTTTGTCTTTTTCTTTCAGTATGGAGGTGGGAGGGCAATCCTTTTTCTATTCTGCAAAATTAGGATTTCACACGTCATTGTGTATTTTTCTAAAAGGGAAGAAGAGAAGAGCGATGAAGCTAAATAGGATTATTTTTAATCTGCAAAAAATTTAAATGCAATGTCATTCCCTATCTACTGTCCTCCTGATTACACTTTCCTCTTCCCAGACATTATTAATGTTTCTGTTCTTAATTCTTTAAACCTTTGTGACATAGTAGCTTTACTGCCTTGGATGAGGTGCTACTGATTAAAAAATATATATTTGTCAAGGCACAAATACTCACTGAAAATGTCAGCAAAATATTTTACTGTTTTGATTCTTCTTAACAATTGCTCAAATGGGATTAACAAAAAGTTTAAGTCAACCTCATGATTTTCTTTGACTGAATCTCAAATTAAATTAAAGTGGAATCTTTTATTATACGCACATAATACCCAGAACCATTGTTATAATGATATAACTATCTAAATTGTCTTATAAAAACTAGCAGCAATTTCAAACTTCTGCCCACATCTGCAAATCTTACACTAATGCAAAAGAAAGGTCAACCATTGAAAGAAAGTAAAAAAAAAAAAATGGCTGCCAAACGCCAATCAAGTGAATTATCTCCCTTTCTTTCTTTCCCCTTTTTTTTATATTTTTCTCTAAAATTACTTTTTCATGTTAAAATCATTTCTTTATTTCTATTTTAAGTACAATTTTGCTTTCAATTTTTTCTTTCATTAGCATCTTATATCTTCGTCTTGAAAACAGAAAAGGAAAACAAGATGAAAAAGTAACTGAAAGGACATTATAGAATTTCTGCTTCCCTATTATTTCAAAGATTGTCAATGTATTCATAGAATTGCCAAGGTCTTTCAGATCTGTAAAAAGACATTTTTAGACAACCCAATTCCAATTCTAATTATTTGTAAAAATAAAATTAAAATGAATTATAAGGGAAGGATATTGATAAAAATTGTAGAACATTAACAACATTTTGGGTGGTGTAGGTAATTGTGGCTGTGACAATGGTTTTCATGAACTCTGTGGTTTACAGTATGTTTCCACTAATATATTAAATTAGCCAGCTTTTCATTTGCTTTTAATAGAAACTGAAAGGTAAACACTGAAAGAAAATCGTTAAATAATAAAATTAGCCAAAAGAAAAAACAAAGAATTCTGTTTCATGCATAAACAAACATGTATATCAAAATGTCTAAGCACCATAGCAAAGAGATCATCTGGGCAATTACTGTGAAAGTATCTGCTTGTCTTGAAACTTCATGGTGATTTTTAAGAAAAATTAAAACACAAAACAAAATTATTCTATTAAATGTTTATGACACGGTCAGTTCAAAAATAAATAAATAAACCAGACCGGACACGTGCGTACACTTGTGTTGATAAAATAAAATACAGCATCAAAAAAAAAAAAAGAATAATAATTTCGAAGATGCCGAGATAAGTTACCAAAAAGTCTTTATATATATATAAAAAAAAAAATTAATTAGCAAACAGAAACAGAATATAACAGTCATCGAATTTATATATTAAATTAGTCAGCTTTTCATTTGCTTTTAATAGAAGTGAACCTCACTGCCGAGCTTGAAAAGGACCTCCAATCCATGGTGGATTGGGGTAAGAATTGGCTCGTAAAATTCAATTCCTCCAAAACGAGGCTGCTGTCAATTAACCACCACAGACAACCGCACCTTCCGCCCCATTAGCATGGAACAGGCTTGTCTCCCAGAGAGTAAAACACTATGCCTGCTCGGCCTGACACTCTCAGCGGACCTCAAGTGGAATGACTACGTCGAATCCATTGCTAAATCAGCTGCTATGAAAGTCAGCTCTCTGTGCAGGGCCCGGAAATTCTTTCGGTCTGAATCTATCCTGCACATATATAAATCTACCGTCCACCCGTGTATTGAATACTGCTGCCACATCTGGTCGGGTGCCCCTGCTATTCTACTCAGGCTTTTTGACATAATACAGCGGAGAATATGTAATGTGATCGATATCGACTTAGCTGATCGCCTGCAGTCACTATCTCACCACCGTGACGTGGCTTCCCTGTGCCTTTTCTATAAGTACTTTCACGGCTTCTGCTCGGATGAACTTAAATCACTAGGTGTGAATTTGCATGAGATACAAGATTGGCCACTAGGTCCCACCCCTTTACAGTGAAACCGATGAAATGTAACCGCAATTTCTACTCCAACAGCTTCTTTCCACGCACTTCCCGCCTGTGGAATTCCCTACCGCATGCTTGCTTCCCCGACGGCTACAACCTCCAGGAGTTTAAATGTAAGGTCAATAGACACCTTCTAACACACTAACTCGCACCCATTCCCTCCAACGCTCTCCCTATGTACCTCCTAACTCATCTATCACCCTCCCTCTGACATTTCCTATACCCACCCACAAAAAAGAAAGAAACTGAAAGGTAAACACTGAAAGAAAACCGTTAAATAATAAAATTAGCCAAGAGAAAAAAAAAAGAATTCTGTTTCATGCATAAACAAACATGTATATCAAAATGTCTAAGCACCATAGCAAAGAGATCATCTGGGCAATTACTGTGAAAGTATCTGCTTGTTTTAAAACTTCATGGTGATTTTTAAGAAAAATTAAAACACAAAACAAAATTATTCTATTAAATGTTTATGACACAGTCAGTTCAAAATTAAATAAATAAACCAGACCGGACACATGCGTACACTTGTGTTGATAAAATAAAATACAGCACAAAAAAAAAAATTATAATTTTGAAGATGCCTGGATAAGTTATGGAAAAGTCTTTATATATATGAAAAAAATTAATTAGCAAATAGAAACAGAATATAACAGTCATCAAATTTCTATTTCTATTTTCACAAATGAGTAAAAGTTTTCGTTTAAGAATAATCGAAGCTTTCAATTGTCCAAATTTTAAAAAAAAGTCTTTTCAGAGCTTTTCACCAAAGCCTTATGGAAACATTCGAAGTGGGATCTTGGTGGCGGTAGCAGCAGTAAATTCATCTTGTCCCTTTAGCTCCGTGCAGCAACAACAACTCAACTCTAATTTAACTCTTTCTCGGCTCTTTCTGTTTCAGTCCAGGACTTTATTGAAGGTTCATTATTTGACTTTAACTCTTTTAAGTCGGTCGGCGGCAGGCTTCTCTACATTTCTTTACATCTTCAGTCAGGAGCTCTATGGTGAGCAACCACACTTTTGATCATGGCCTCCAGTTGGGAACACGTTTTCCTCAGTCGTTACATCTCGACTGGACCCAAGTCCAACTCCAACTGCAACTGAACTGATTTAGCTCTCCGAGGTTTCAATTTTTATGCTTGTCCCAAATTCTTTTGGGAGGTGCATGATCGACTCGAGGTGTCTATGCAAAACCAATCTTTAACCAATAAGATTTCTTCCACCTACACATTTCAAGGTGGAGGGTTATATCACTCCTTTGGTTTAACCGTTGTGGTAACAATATTTCCTCTTCTTCTTTTTCTTCTGATTCAATTGACTAAGTCAACAATCCAACCTTTATTTTGGAAATTTATAATTCACTTTATTTCCATAACCAGAATTTACCCTTTTTAATCTCATTAAATATTTCAGACAGTCGTGTATTGACTGCCTATATTTTTCACTTCCACCGGCCACAAAGCCTAAAGCTCCCAGCTTCAAAAATATATTTTCCTTTCTATACGCTTTGATTTCCAACTAGTTTTTTTTTCAGATTTTACAAGTTTGTAATAAGTATTCTTTTTTTTATACTTAACTCATATCATGATAGACAATAAACTGAAAAATCAACAACACCACTAATATTAGTTTCTTTCACTCCATCGTATTAAACTTAGGATTAAATTTTTTTCTTTTCCACATGGAATATTACAAAGCAATCTTAAACAAAGCAATTACGTGTATCTTAAGCAGGGCATTTACAGGTTACTGTTTATTCAACTAAATATGAACCATTTTATTGTGCAACCTTTCTTTATTTTATATTCAACTTAAAGAGACTATGTCTCACTAGAATTTCAGTGGTTTCTCAGCAAATATTTCTTTCATTAATATATATATACCCAAATATGCATTAATACATACATATTAATATATACATAAGTTAGATCACTGGTGCCCCTAGGTATGAATTTGCACGAGATACTAGATTAGCAACTAGTTTCACCCTTTTACAGTGAAACAGATAAAATGTAACCGCAATTTCTACTCCAACAGCTTCTTTTCTCGCACTTCCCGCCTGTGGAATTCCCTTCCATATACTTGCTTCCCCGATGGCTACAACCTCCAGGAGTTTAAATGTAAGGTCAATAGACACCTCATAACACACTAACTGACACCCATTCTCTCAAACACTCTTTCAATACACGCAACCCTCTTTCACCTTCTGACATTTCCTATATCTAACCACTCTTTCTCATCACTTTCCTCTATGTAACCTCCTGAACAACAGTGGCAGTGAAATGCCTTGCTTGGGGTGAAATGATTAAAATATATATATATATATATATATATATATATATATATATATATATACACGTGTGTGCGTGTGTGTTTTATATAAGGAAATAGAGATTGTCAGTTTTAATAAAACATGCTTTAATATAGATATATATTTCACTGCGTGTCTGTCTGTCTGTCTACAAATAACTATAAGTCGGAAATTAGGCTTGCATCCAAACAATAGATATTTCTGGTAACAATTACAGGTTGATTAAGTTACAACAAATCCCTGGAAATCTTCAGCACCTTCCTCAGTATCATTTTATATCTTAATGGTGCTTGTATATAAAGTTATCAGTGTTGTGAAGTGGGTTAGTGGATGTTGATGATTTAGAGAGCACTACGGTAAAAGTCCATGATGCGGGCTACAAATTGGAGAAAATCAAGCAAGTACAGATATTTAACCATATGTGAATTGTTATAAATGAAAATGGAAAGAGTGACATTGAAGGTGAAATATGCACTGGAATATCAAATACTGAATATCAGAAACTAAACAAAGCATTAAACTGGAACATTTTGCTGAAAAAGCAAAGTCAATAGTCCTGAAATCACCTGTAATATTGTGGTGATACTGAGCAAAAGCGATGGACTGGATGTTTGCGCTTTCACAACCAAAAAGCAAATGACCAAAAGTCCGCCGGCTCCGCACAGATGTTCCGGTTGAAAACTAAAAATTAATGAAATATTAAATTTCCAGTTTGTAAGCTACACAAATTTTATTTATCAGCCAATGGGAAGCCCAGAACCTAATACAAGTGTGAAATCCCAAATGCGATGCTGTGATCCAAAAAGAAGATATAAAAAGCGGATACAGAAAGCATCGCCAGGCAGACTGACTTGAGGAGAAGAGAGTAATTAGTATCTCCCTTGACCAAGTCAAGTGGCTTACTACGCTCGCCTCCCTTACCTCTTTCCTTCTTCCCTGCCTCAAAAACTACTTACTGACCTAAGGAGCAAATACATCAAAGACATTCCTTACTTACAGGCTCCCAAATTCCTAAGCACTAATTCTCTTTCAGCATTTTATTGCCATGAACATTTTAACCTCCATTGGACCTATACTTCATGTATTACTTCAATTGTAAAGACATTAATTGATATGTGTATATATAAAATGTTATTTTTCTACTCAAATTGCCTTGATTTGTAATCATTTTATGACTTATAGTGGGCAAATCTACAACAAGGCCAAATTCCGTTAACCTGGAACAGTATACAACTACCATTCACTAGAACGGACTCTCCACTACTAACAGAAAAGAATAGATAAGCAACCCGCTATAATATCAGTCTTTCTACATGGCAGTGAATAGTGGACAATTACCTCATAGACCAAGAAGAGACTTGAGACAACAAAAACAAATAAAAGAGTGTTAAACTGCTATTTAATATCAATCCTTCAATATGGCAGTGAATGCTAGACATTTTCCTCATAGACCAGGAAGAGACTTAGGACAACAGAAACAAAAAAATTGTTAAACTCCTATATGGCAGTGAATGCTGGACAATTTCCTTATAGATAAGGAAGAGACGAGGCAACAGAAACAAGGAAAAGAGTGCTAAATTGCTATTTAATATCAATCCTCCTATATGCCAGAGAATACGGGACAATTTTCTTATTGATAAGGAAGAGACATGAGACAACAAAAAAAAAGAAAAGTGTCTTGAACTACTACATAATATTAATTGTCATATATGGCAGTGAGTGCTGGACAATTTCTTCACAGACAAAAGAGGAGTCATGCTACAATGGAGATGTTCATTTAGCAAGAATGTCATGGTGGGACATATGAGCGAAAAGGAAAATGGCTGCCCAAAGAACATGTTTTATCAGAATCCGAAAGAGACAGTTGAAATTTCTAGTAGATGTAAATAAAGAAAAAAAGTTTACACTCACAGGCCATATCAAAAACAGAAGTTGATTATCTCTCTTTAAGTAAAATGAATTCATGATAGTCACGGGACAGCCAGAGAGTGACATCAGCATGTGGGGGGATGAAAACCAGTTGCTACGTACACGATGAAAAGAATAGCTTGAGTGGTAGGGCAAACAGAAGAAACAATATAGGATCACCAAAAACACCCTTTGCCTAGCCATTATACCTTTGATAAAAAATTACAAGAACCTCTTAGTTTAACATGTTCACACTGCTTGTTACCTTCGTACGTGATATAGTTTCTTTGTGTGGGACAAATAGTGACAGGTATATGAATAAATCTTTGAATGACACAGTGGTATATAAAATCTCTTAGCAAACAATACATTCAGCTATCCTAATTCTTTGATGATGGCAGACTGGGGTTTGTGTGAGGTAACAGGAGAAAGTATGCTAAGAGCCACCAGGGATAGAGAGACGTGGAAAGCCATGATCGCCTACATCTTGAACGGACAAGGCACATAGAAGAAGAATATATATGCCAACTATTTATAAGAAATTATAATGTGGATATAAAATGGGGGATCAATTCTATATTACAATCAATATATAAACTGATCCCTCATTTTGTGGCCATGCTAGTTTCTATACATTTATATTCTAGATTTATGGTCTTGAGCTAGTGGATGGCAGAGTGGGGTTTGGGTGATGTAGCAGGAGAAAGCGTGCTAAGAGCCACCAGGGACAGGAAGATGTGGAAGGCCATGACTGTTTACTCCCTAAAGAGAAACGGCCCACAGAAAAAGGATACAAGTAATGTTATCATTTTTAATGCCTATAATGGGGAGCTGTTAATATTTTCACTTTTCTTAGAACCCCATAATGTTTACTGTTAAACCCATCTTGTTTGTTTCATTAACATTTTGTCAATCTTAAACTCTTGAAAAAGCAGGAAACATGACTGTCCCTTCTTGGAAATACAATGGAGAATATCCTAAAACATTTATTAGAAGTTAGTAATCTTTATGCAACTTCTGCTAATCACGTCAATCTTGAGAGCTTCTTGATGCCATATATTTTTCACTCATTCCTCAAATATGTCTATAAGTGCATTTGTACAGTTCCATTTTAATATCTGATATTGGAAAAATCTCAAGGCCAACTTAAGAGTGAAGTCTGAATATAACTTTGCCAGCTTCTGCAGCTACTTGAGATTAATAATAACAATTTTTACATTTGTGGATCCTTTCTCCTTCCTCAACTTGCCAAATTAGCCAGCACCAAATTTCAACCTGACTGATCCTAAATTTGGATTCAGTATCAAATTTAAACGATGACCTTTCTAGATTCAATTTTAAGAGTAAATTTTGTGTTGGTTGTAAGTGAGTTTGAACACAAAAATGAACAATTATGTTTTTTATTTACACTATTTTATTCTTATTTTTTATTTTGTTAAAATTTTGGATTTGATAAACTGAGAGAAACCAGAAGTAAATAACAAAGTGTCAAAGAATTAGAATCATGAAATGGAAAGTGGAAAGAAGGTGAGAGGAACAAAGACTATAATGCATGCAAATGAGACAAAAAGGAAGGATGAAAAGAAGGGAGACAAAAGAAAGGGTGAAAAGAAGAGAGACAAAAGAAAGGGTGAAAAGAAGAGAGACAAAAGAAAGGGTGAAAAGAAGAGAGACAAAAGAAAGGGTGAAAAGAAGAGAGACAGAAGAGAGAGTGAAAAGAAGAGAGACAAAAGAAAGGGTGAAAAGAAGAGAGACAAAAGAAAGGGTGAAAAGAAGGGAGACAAAAGAAAGGGTGAAAAGAAGAGAGACAAAAGAAAGGGTGAAAAGAAGAGAGACAAAAGAAAGGGTGAAAAGAAGAGAGACAAAAGAAAGGGTGAAAAGAAGAGAGACAGAAGAGAGAGTGAAAAGAAGAGAGACAAAAGGAAGGGTGGAAAGAAGAGAGACAAAAGAAAGGGTGAAAAGAAGAGAGACAAAAGAAAGGGTGAAAAGAAGGGAGACAAAAGAAAGGGTGAAAAGAAGAGAGACAAAAGAAAGGGTGAAAAGAAGAGAGACAAAAGAAAGGGTGAAAAGAAGAGAGACAAAAGAAAGGGTGAAAAGAAGAGAGACAGAAGAGAGAGTGAAAAGAAGAGAGACAAAAGAAAGGGTGAAAAGAAGAGAGACAAAAGAAAGGGTGAAAAGAAGGGAGACAAAAGAAAGGGTGAAAAGAAGAGAGACAAAAGAAAGGGTGAAAAGAAGAGAGACAAAAGAAAGGGTGAAAAGAAGAGAGACAAAAGAAAGGGTGAAAAGAAGAGAGACAAAAGAAAGGGTGAAAAGAAGAGAGACAAAAGAAAGGGTGAAAAGAAGAGAGACAGAAGAGAGAGTGAAAAGAAGAGAGACAAAAGAAAGGGTGAAAAGAAGAGAGACAAAAGAAAGGGTGAAAAGAAGGGAGACAAAAGAAAGGGTGAAAAGAAGAGAGACAAAAGAAAGGGTGAAAAGAAGAGAGACAAAAGAAAGGGTGAAAAGAAGAGAGACAGAAGAGAGAGTGAAAAGAAGAGAGACAAAAGAAAGGGTGAAAAGAAGAGAGACAAAAGAAAGGGTGAAAAGAAGGGAGACAAAAGAAAGGGTGAAAAGAAGAGAGACAAAAGAAAGGTTGAAAAGAAGAGAGACAAAAGAAAGGGTGAAAAGAAGAGAGACAAAAGAAAGGTTGAAAAGAAGAGAGACAAAAGAAAGGGTGAAAAGAAGAGAGACAAAAGAAAGGGTGAAAAGAAGAGAGACAGAAGAGAGAGTGAAAAGAAGAGAGACAAAAGGAAGGGTGGAAAGAAGAGAGACAAAAGAAAGGGTGAAAAGAAGAGAGACAAAAGAAAGGGTGAAAAGAAGGGAGACAAAAGAAAGGGTGAAAAGAAGAGAGACAAAAGAAAGGGTGAAAAGAAGAGAGACAAAAGGAAGGGTGGAAAGAAGAGAGACAAAAGAAAGGGTGAAAAAAGAGAGACAAAAGGAAGGGTGGAAAGAAGAGACATAAAAAGGGTGAAAATGAGAAACATAAGAAAGAGTGAAAAGGAGAGAGACAAAAGGAAGAGTAAAAAGAATAGAGAAAAAAGGAGGAGCGAAAAGAAGAGAGACAAAAGGAAGGGCGGAAAGAAGAGAGACAAAAGAAAGGGTGAAAATAAGAGAGACAAAAGAAGGAGTGAAAAGAAGTGAGACAAAAGAAAGGGTGAAAAGGAGAGGAACAACAGAAAGAGTCAAAGGAAGTGAGACATAAGAAAGCGTGAAAAGAAGAAAGACGTAAGAAAGGATGAAAAGAAGAAAAACAAAAAAGGGTGAAAAGAAGTGAGATAAAAGAAAGGGTGAAAAGGAGAGGAACAACAGAGTCAAAGGAAGTGAGACATAAGAAAGGGTGAAAAGAAGAAAGACGTAAGAAAGTGTGAAAAGAAGAAAAACAAAAAAAGGGTGAAAAGAAGAGAGACAAAAGGAAGGGTTGAAAGAAGAGAGACAAAAGAAAGGATGAAAAGAATAGAGAAAAACGGAGGAGCGAAAAGAAGAGAGACAAAAGAAAGGATTAAAGAAAGATAGACAAAAGGAAGAACGAAAAGAAGAGAGACAAAAGAAAGAGTAAAAAGAAGAGAGACAAAAGAAAGGGTGAACAGAAGAGAGACAAAAGAAAGAGTGAAAAGAAGAGAGACAAAAGAAAGGATTAAAGAAAGAGAGACAAAAGGAATGGTGAAAAGAAGAGAAACAACAGAAAGAGTCAAAGGAAGTGAGACATAAGAAAGGGTGAAAAGAAGACAAACAAAAGAAAAAGTAAAAGAAGTTAGACAAAAGAAAGGGTGAAAAAAGATAGACATATGAAGGGGTGAAAAGAAGGGAGACATAAGATAGGGTGAAAAGAAAAGAGACAAATGAAAGGGTAAAAGAAGAGAGACAAATGAAAGGGTGAAAAGAGGGGAGACAAATGAAAGGTGAAAAGAAGAGAGACAAATGAAAGGGTAAAAGAAGAGAGACAAATGAAAGGGTAAAAGAAGAGAGACAAATGAAAGGGTAAAAGAAGTGAGACAAATGAAAGGGTAAAAGAAGTGAGACAAATGAAAGGGTAAAAGAAGAGAGACAAATGAAAGGGTGAAAAGAGGGGAGACAAATGAAAGGTGAAAAGAAGAGAGACAAATGAAAGGGTAAAAGAAGAGAGACAAATGAAAGGGTAAAAGAAGTGAGACAAATGAAAGGGTAAAAGAAGAGAGACAAATGAAAGGGTAAAAGAAGAGAGACAAATGAAAGGGAAAAAGAAGAGAGACAAATGAAAGGGTAAAAGAAGAGAGACAAATGAAAGGGTAAAAGAAGAGAGACAAATGAAAGGGTGAAAAGAGGGGAGACAAATGAAAGGTGAAAAGAAGAGAGACGTAAGAAACGGTGAAAGGAAGAGAGACAAAAGAAACGGTCAAAAGAAGGGAGTGGTTACAAAGGATTGGAAGCAACTGTAGAAAGAAGGAAAAGAAAGAAGGTGCAAAATACGGAACAACGAAAAACAGGAAAACTTAAAGAAGATTAAATGGAGAAGAAAGAGAAAAACTATTCGGGGAAAAAACGGTTCAAAAAATGTGTAGAAGAAAAAGAAAGAAAAAACATAAAATGTGTTTAGAAAGAAATAATAAAACGGGAGTAAAAGACAAGGGCTGAAATTTGTAGAAAAAATAAATAAAAGAAAGAGAATAAGAAGCAAGGGCTGAAAAAGTGTTTAGATAAAAAGAAAAAAAGCAAAGTATGAAAAAGAAAGAACATTGTTAGAATAAACGAATATGTGTCAAATAAATATTTAAAAAAGTATAGAATGATGATGCCTGTGTAAACGTAAGACTGAAGAAGAAAGAGTCTGTGAAAAAAATGAAGGAAAACAAGCAAGAATCAAGAAGCAGGAATGATATTCATATATATATATATATATATATATATATATATATATATATATATATATATATAAAGAAATTAATAATTAAGATGATAGAAGTAAAGGAATGAGAGTCAAAACGTCTTGAAGTAAAGAAAACAAAATTTAATAGGAAAAGGAAAATAAATATTAAAATAACAAAATAGGTTTAAAAGAAAGATAAGTGTGACAAAAAAGAAAACTTAAAAATAAACAGAAAAGAAACGAAATATAACTTATGAAGTGAAGTGCAAAGAAAAAGGAATTTTAAAAATAAGTATGAATACAAATAGAAGAACATTTAAAACTGAAAATAAAATCGACACGACATATGACTGACAAAAACCTCCTGTATCTACGAAATCTTTTTGTGGATAAAAAAATAAAATGTACAATAAATTTATGAAAGGCAAAAAATATTAACAATAATTTGTAACCTAAGATCGTGGTTCAGAAGGGAAAAATTTCTATTGCTAAATAATGGAAATATTGATTGATTGAGAAATGGACAAAAAAAAAACTGGAAAAAATGAATTTGATTGAAGAGAGCTCTTACGTTGTATAAATTCTTAATTTTTTAAAAAACCTATTTATAATTTATTCTTTTAGATATTTCCAAAGAACTTGGTGTTTTATTTAGGGTTTCCATCTGATGTCGCTAATAATATTTTTGCCTTAATGGAAATATAGCAACATTAGAATTATTTGGTAAAATTTATTATATATAATAGACTAAAAATCAGAGAAACAGGCCAAAACCATGTGTGGACAGTTTGCCAAAAAAGACAATTCACCAACAGAGAGTTCACAGACGGACAATTCATAGACAGGAGAATTGATCAGCACTTTAAGCCTTTCCAAATTCAAGCTCTCATCCAGTTTTTACTTTTTTATAAACTCTTCAGGTATTGGCGGATGCAAGTCTTTCAAAGTGCTACACGGATGCATTTATATATAAAAATAATATTAATAATGTCTAAAAAGTTGTAGTAAGGGATTCATTTGAGTCCTACTTGTTATTACAAAAAAGTTTTAATTCTTAAAGTAGTTGTTAAATAAAGAAATTAGGAAAAGAACATCTTGGAAGATTGTAGAATATTCCAGTAAAATCTAGAGAATTCTAAAAGATTTTAGAATATGCAAATTAGGTGCTAGCCCCTATAAAAATAGATTTTGAGAAGAGAGTAGAATTGGAGTAGATAGACTAAACTATCGCCCGGTTCACACTCCACCCACGTCTATTGAACAGGTGAAGAGGCTCATCCCTTGTTTCCTGTTTAGGATGTGGTTTCCGGTTTTCTCTTTTTCTCCTTTCCAATATTTTCACTCTTTTTTATTTTATTTATTTATTTTTTCAATTGGAGTAGATAGACTAAACTATCGCCCGGTTCACACTCCACCCACGTCTATTGAACAGGTGAAGAGGCTCATCTCTTGTTTCCTGTTTAGGATGTGGTTTCCGGTTTTCTCTTTTTCTCCTTTCCAATATTTTCACTCTTTTTTATTTTATTTATTTATTTTTTCAATTGGAGTAGATAGACTAAACTATCGCCCGGTTCACACTCCACCCACGTCTATTGAACAGGTGAAGAGGCTCATCCCTTGTTTCCTGTTTAGGATGTGGTTTCCGGTTTTTCTCTTTTCCAATCTTTTCACTCTTACGTAGCCCCCTGCGCATCAGTGGCGTTTTTGCCTTGCTTGGGGTGATATGATTAAAAAAAAAAGTTAGTTGTTAACAGGTTTTGCTGACATTATGAGCCTGATTCGTGGATCTGTGCATCCAGCCAAAAGAATCTCTAAGAAAAGTTGCCAACCAATTAAAACCTGAAAGAGAACCTCATGGAACTATATGGGTAAATAGATATTTTTGACTCTTTCCTTGACCAAACTAATAATTATTCTTTATGTACACATTCGAGGATTTCCAAAAAGTATAGCACTTTAACCAGTTTGCTAACTTTTTACCAGGTAAAGATACTTATTTTTCCTTCAGCTTCGTAAAACTTTGCCTGCCAGTATTAAACTTTGCATTTCTGTTTTGAATGCAAAAATTGTAAATTTTGTATATATATCATTTTGTGTTTATCGTAAATTAAATATTTGTATGTGTTTTAACTCTGAGTTTTGTTCCATCATTTTTTTTTTCTTTTGTTATTCTTAACACGTAAAAAAAGGTATTCTGCTAATTAATTCACTAATTGTTGTGAGTCTTGTTTGGCACAGTTTTCATTGTTCACACATCAAATAATTTTTAGGTTCTGTATTTTTGTCACCAATATAGTCGTATTCTTTAAATAAAAGCTTTCTGCCTCTGTAGAGCTGACTTGAATCAAAGTCCAAATGTGCCCATGCAAAGCTGACATAAAGTTTATATAGCACCCAGTGAAAACTGCTGTTCCATGAACATCGGGACCATCTTAAAGGTGATCCTTCCTCTTTACATGTCCCTTCGTACTATGACCCCAATGCCTACACTTTGCAGTCACTTGTCAGGGAGACTCCGAGTAGTCATGAGTCTGTCTTTGCATTTGTGAAGATAGTGGTCTTGGTTGGGTTATCTTTATGCTTCTGTGTAGAATCAGGCTCGCTGGTGGTGGATGATTAGGTCTTGGTTTTCTTTCTTCCATCCCCATATTTGTTGTACGGTGATCTGCCATCATCTCTTCATCAGCCGTCACATCTACCTCTATCATTTCAAGTGTGTCACCCAGAGGTTCACAGTTGATTGGCCTCGGCTACTGTAGAGGTGGTTGTGGGAGTGGTTGTTCGAGCAAATAGTCTGGTGTATCTACAACTGGTAGAATCTTCTGGAGGAATTAAGGGTTACATAGTGCAGCTCTCCCACTGCCATCCGACCGTATACGGTATTGCCTGTTTCCCATTGTTTTAATGATTCTTCCTGTTTTCATTTACCGCCATGGATATGATCTCTCCCGATTTTGAACCTGTACTGATTCGCCAACTTGAACATCTTGGTTGCCCATGTTATACTATTAGGTTGTCCAAAAGTTCGTAAACACTTGTAAAAAATGAATTTTTACTCCCCAAGTAATCTAAAGTTACCAGAAAACACTTGCAAAAAATTGAAATTTTACTCGCAAAAAACAACAAAAATTATTGTTCAAAATAAAGACCTTCATTTTCCAAGACTTTCTGTCATCGATCTGCAAGCCTTTGGATCTGGTCAAAGAATCAAAGAATTCTTGACACACTTTCTCGCCTTCATCAAACGAGTCGAATCGGCGGCCCTTCAAAAAGTGTTGCATTGAGCGGAAAAGACGGTAATCTGATGGAACACAGTCAGGACTGTAGGCTAGATGTGGCAGAACCTCAACACCGTCCAGCTCTTCAAACTTGTCTTTGGTCTTACTGGCGGTGTGTGGCTTGGCATTGTCCTGCTGCATCAAAGTGTACTTTCGGTTGATTAGAGCCGGGTACTTTTAATTCAACTATTCGTAGACCCGCTCAAGTTGCTGACAGTAAAGTTCGGCACTGATGGCACGACCATTCGGAGCCAACTCAAAATTCCTTCAAAGTTCCACCAAACACACAACATGACTTTCTTGGCTAATCAATCTTGTTTTGGAACCGACGGTGTCTCTTGCCCTTTCTGAACCCATCACTTGTCTCGATTGTGCTGGACCAGATTGACCCATTTCACAAGCGTTTACGAACTTTGGGGACAACCTAATATTTCTGGTTCAACAGTTGTCTTTTTGCCATTGCCATTTCTCTCAATTCTTTTGTCTCGTTCCAGTGTTCATGGATCCTTTGCTTCTCGCAAAGTATGGGAAGATGATCTCAACCAGATAACATTTTTGCTGGTGACAAGCCAAGATCCTGATGAAGAGTGTTTCTATATCTCATCATAACTCGTACTGCCCGACTGTGGCATAGACAACCATAACCATCAACACAGATCAACAACATTATTTTGGCGGTCTTTATGGCCAGTTCAGCTCAATCATTGCTCTGTTAATATTGGGTTGCGAACTGGCAATATTACCAGTTACTCGATACTAATATAAACTTTTAAACAACAAATATTAACACGCTACCGTAGCACGTATAGTAAAAAAAGGACAAGTTCATGGCAATAACAAATAGGCATTTAATAAAATACAAACTAGTAACAATAGATTACGATTTTTCAAGTATGTCCCAAACAAGAAAAATGCTCAAGTTGTCCAAATGGACGAGAATGTTTTTAGCAAATGTGGTAAGGAATTACATTCCGTTAAGCCAGCAAATGGTCCTCGTGGCTAGCCCACTCCAGCCGGGAAGGGAACTGACCCCAGATAAAAAAAGAGTTCCTCAAAAGGGAAGACAACTGTTGTTCCTCTTAAGGGAAGATAACTATTGTCTTCCGACAGCTCTGTGTGAAATGCGCTGATTATATGCATTTCTTTATGCCCTAATCTCCTGGGAATGGGTTGTATCCCCGTGAAGTAAATGGTGACCCTCCATTTGGTCATATCTCCTCCGGTGCACTGTATGTGCAGAACCAGCTCCTTAATGCATTGCATATTGCTATAGCCTTTCCTGATGGTAGCAGGGCTACTTCCATTCAGCTGGTGTACTGATCTGAATTCACCATATAACGTTTCCTATACAGATTAAATAGAACTGTGACCATCTTCTGGAATCGGAATTCTGGGTTTGAAGTTGGCATTAGTTGGGCTGCAACGAGACAATTGTGTTGCATCTTAGTCACTGTTTCCTTGTTGGATGCTGGCATCTAAACTGGGCCAAGATAACCACTGTCTTTACTTTGCCCATCATCCCATTCACACGTTGCTGTGTGGAGTGTAGCGCTTCCAGTACCTCAGTTCTAAGCTGCTTTGGTATCAGAATTTTGTCCCCTTTTATAGCTACCCCCTCTAAACAATACAATTGATTTGCCATCAGCCAGTGGTGATCCACTGTGACTAACAAATCCAGGCATCCCAATATAAATATCTAATCCGTATATCAATGCCAGAGCCTCCCCTTCCACAGGAGAGTAGCGAGATTCTGCTTCCTTTGTAAATTGGGATCTCGCCAGCATTATTTTCCAATAGTTTGCACCACATTTTAGACCTGACTAAAATGTGGTGCTTCATGAAGAGAAAGTACCCGATGCCAGTTTTGCTGTAGCCAGCCGAGAGGTATGTCTTCCTGTTCATCTCGAATGCTTTCATTTCCTCCTTGATATTTTGAGCAATGTTTCTCTGATTTTTCAGAAAGTCTGTCCAGGTTAGCATCCCAACAGAACTTGTGATCCTTCGTACGTAATAATTCCTGGAAGGAGGCCATAACCGCCGCTTGTGAGAATGCGTACGACACCCATTTGACCAGTCCAAACCATCACCTGACACCTGTGATGTTTGTGGGAGTCGGGAAGTTTAGAAATTGCAGTAATTCCTGTAAACCTTCAGGTAGAAGATTAATTCAAACAAACTTTCTAGTCCGTATAGTACACGTTTTCCCAATGGATAATTTTTAACCAATCAAATCTTCTTGATGTTAAAGTCGAGTTTCTCGCAAAGCTTCATGGAGCCTACCTAACCCCTATAAACAGAAACATTTTCCACAGCTCGTCCATGAGATTTCAGCTTCCCTTTGAATCCATGCCAGTTGAAACCAAGTCTTACTCACATCCCAAAATGCACACACTTCGTCTAAGCAAAGCTGATTCTAACATAATTCCACTCAACACTTTCAAACAACTATCTCAAGAACATTATGCTAATAATTATTTCTTCCTGAACAGACTTTACTACAATCAATCTAGTTCCAAGAACTTTCATTAGCCAATTGACTTTCCCCCAACTTTGCAGTCTATGGGAGAAAACTCATTCTTCTTATTAACACTTGTAAAGAGTTATATGCATAATTTTCTCGAACTATTGTATATTTGTTAATACATGTCTATTTTGGTTACAATTGGTGTCGTTATTTTATTTCATGAGTCTTGAGTATTATCTAATCACACTAATATAAATATTGTGAGGGTTTCTGAAATAATTTAAAGGCCAAATTGACATAATTAGTACATTTATAATTTTTGTGCCAGACGTAATCACAAATTATTAATGAAGCCCTTTACAGCTTCAATCATTCTTTTAGTTGACTTTATGCCATCAGCCATAATTAAGAAGCCAGTGAATTTGACCTCATCTCCTGCAAACTGAATAAAAAAATGACCCTATTCCTGCCAAAATGAGTGATGTAGTCCAGTGTGTGCCAGAAAACAGATTTTATAGTTTAGTCTCAGAAAACGGTATCATCAATGCTGCGAGTTTTTCAGCATGTATCCACCGTAATGTCATCGAATCAGCGGGTTTTTCCATCTCCAGATGCAGGAAAGCCTTGGGACGCTCTTAGGTACTGGACTCTACTAGGTCGAAAACACATTGTTGTTCGAGTTGAGGATGGATAGTTTGAAGGAAGTCAATAAACTTCCTTTGAACAAGCTGTCCTCAACTCATTATGGATTTCAGCCAGGTCTGTTAAGCTGCACATTCACTTATATCAATTCCAAGAGTCAATGAATAGTACCCAGTCTCTGTCTGTGTAACTGAGTTGCATAACGAGTCTCTCTAGTTTCTTGGTATGAGAACAGTTTGGCACACTTTCTCTGCAAGTGCAAAGTTCATTGCTTCTCCGTAGTTCTACCAACTGTTGAACTAATTGTAAATACTGCGCACAACCAATTTGTCCCGAAGCCATTTCTATTAAACTTCAATTCAATAGTATGTTGTAACATCCAAAATTATGACAGGCATATACTGTTCACATAGCCGTGTAGAGTTGACTTGTCCAAATATGCCCATGCGAGGCTGAAGTAATGTTTATATAGCACATGGTGAAAAATAAGATTAGAAAATAAATTTAATATTTAGTATAATAGCCTTTGGCTTTGAAATAATAAAATAACTGCGACAATTTACCAATCGCACCATTTTTTTTTTTTTATCATATCACGCCGAGCAAGGCGGTAGTGCCACTGATGTGTAGGGGGATATGTAAGAGTGAAAAGATTGGGAAAGAGAAAGCTGGAAACCACATCCTAAACAGGGAACAAGGGATGAGCCTCTTCACCTGTTCAATAGATGAGGGTGGAGTGTGAACCGGGCGATTGTTTAGTCTATCTGCTTCAACTGAAAAAAAAAAAGTTTTAACTTAGTTAAAGTTGAAATGAAATTTGAATGCCAAAATCATTTACAATAGCAAAATAGTACCTCTGTCAATAATTTAAAAAATTCAAACAAAAATTAAGGACAAGAATTTTAAAAAAAAAGCATGCAGGATTCAACATACCAGATAGTTAAGACATACTGAAAAAGTCAAACGGACGTTCGCCTTGGTTGGATACCGTTTTCTAATTTTCCCAGATATTACCAGCGTGTCTTCCTCCATCTTGGCCAGTTGAAATCAGGAGAGAGAGAGAGAGAGAGAGAGAGAGAGAGAGAGAGAGAGAGATACAGTACTGTGCAAAAGTATTAGGACAAGAACTATTTTATCTTTTATGAGGCATATTGACAGAAAATAAACAATTTAATTAAAGTAATTTTATTTGATTTACTCAACAAATGATTTAACAAGAAAAAAATACTTGTTACAAAATAAATTTAATATTTAGTATAATAGCCTTTTGCTTTGATCACAGCCTTCATTCTGTCAGGCACTGACATCACAAGCTTCTTCAATGTGTCTAATGGTATCTCCTGCCAAGCAGCTTGTATTTGTTCCCAAAGTGTATCTTGTGAAGTAACATTAGGTTTATCAATTTTTTTATTCAAAATATCCCATAGATGTTCAATAAGATTGAGATCAGGGCTTTGTGGGGGCCAATTCAAATTCCGAAGCCTTCCTTCTTCTTCAGTTAAATAATTCTTACAAAGGTTTGGCTTTTCAGCCTGTATTTGAATTTTAGTGAGGTTTTTAGGAAAATCACCCCTGTCCCTGCACATTACCGGTAGTGTGCAAAAGTGTTAGGCAGGGGTGAGTTTAAACTTTATTTTGATGCCTCATAAAAGATAAAATAGTTATTGTCCTAGAACTTTTGCATGGTACTGTATATATATATATATTTGTCATCCACATACAAGCCTGTTTTGCTGTATCACAGCTCATCAGTGTGAGTAGGAATCCACTTTTTTTTTGACTGGGATTGAAACTCGACCGAATTGGCATCAGTTGAAGTTGGTAACCCCTAAGCCATAGGCATATGAAATAAGAGAAGGGAAATTTTAGCATGTTATAAATAAGCGGGGTATACACATGTCAGTCACCAAAAGAACACAATTCATTGCTAAAGAGTAATGCATAAATTGCGGAAGTGGGAACTTTTTAAAAATTTTCCTCTCCAGAGAGCATAATGTATTCATCATAGATAGATAGATAGATAGATAGATATAAAGCAGTTGAAATAGATAGATAGATAGATAGATAGATAGATAGATAGATAGATAGATAGATAGATAGATAGATAGATATAAAGCAGTTGAGATAGATAGATAGATAGATAGATAGATAGATAGATAGATAGATAGATAGATATAAAGCAGTTGAGATGAGATAGATAGATAGATAGATAGATAGATAGATAGATAGATAGATAGATAGATAATGAACAGACTGAGATAGATAGATAGATAGATAGATAGATAGATAGATAGATAGATAGATAGATAGGCATTCACTAAAAAAGTATCATACATAATAAAGTTTAATTAATAAAAACCTTTTTATTCTCAACATCTTTTTGTTATTATTAAGAGGACAAAACAAAAAATGGAAAATGATATTTGGTAATTCTTTTTAGAACCTTTGAAATTTTGGTTAAAAATCTTGTTTCTCAAGTGTCAATAATTGTTCCATAAATTCGCATGAGAAATTTTAGAATCTTTTTCTGGTGCAATGCATTGATTTGGAAATTGTCAGATCTTGATAAAACTTTCAGGATTTATTCACGAATGAATAAAATTATTTTAAAAACTTTTCCTTTTATAAAATATTTGTAAATATTTATACTTTTTAAAAATCTGTTCGCAAATGAATGTGAACTCCACCACACAATCAGTTTAACAAAAGCATTTCAGTATTTAAATTCTCCATAGACTTGTACTTATAACTAACATAAACATTAACTGCTACCAGGGCTGTACTTAGGGCCCCCGCAGACCCCGCAATTGCGGGGTGAGGGGAGCGCAAGTTCCCTAGGGGCCACAAGGCCCCGGGAAGCCGCAAGGCTCCTTGGCTCCGCAGATCTATTGTAATAAAAAAGATAAGTTAACAAAATATTTATTAGGATTAACTGGAAAATTATTATCACGCTTATATGTTGAAATAGACATCTATAAACCGTTTCGCACTACCTCTCTTTTGAGATATATTTTCAAAACATATGCTGTTAAATATAAGAGACAGTGAATGTCTAATGTTTAATCATGAACCGTTCTAAACATCGTATTTTGGCTTTAATTTCAGCTGAAAATAAAGACAAAAATTCTCCAACATTTGGATAATTTTTATTAAGTTGGTTCTAAGCTTTTGGCTGACATGAGCCATCTTCAGAGAGGTTACAAGGACGTTCACATAAAAACATCCACCATCAGCGACGATTTTGTGTTGACATAAAACTTTGCTAAGCAACAATAAAATTTTATCTGGAATTAAAGCCAAAATACGATGTTTAGAACGGCTCATGATTAAACATAATAGACATTCATTGTCTCTTATATTTAATAGTATATGTTTAGAAAAATTATCTGCTGCCTTGATACACTAAATTATATATATATATATATATATATATAATAGACTTTGATAGAATCTTTCCTGGGAGAGCCCAGAAAAAGCGGCAAATCATTTTTAATTTAAAAAAATGAACTTGAGAGAGAAATACATCATAGATATCTGTTTCAACATACAAGAAGTGACGATTGAAAGCCTAAACTCACTGAAATGGCTATAAAAATACCATTTATTGTGGGTTTGTGGTGATACCGACCGAGAAAAAGCGAGGGACCGGATGTTTGCACTCTCACGACCAAAAAGCAAATGACCAAAACTTCGCGCAGTTGTTCCGATTGAAAACTAAAAATTAATTAAATACCAAATTTCCAGTTTGTGAGCCTACGTGAATTTTATTTATCGGTCAATGGGAAGCCCAGAATCAAATACGGATATGAATTCCCAAATGATCTGCTGCGATCCAAAAAGAAGATATAAAAATCCAATACAGAAAGCATCGCTTGACAGACTGACGCAGACACACTCAGACAGACTCGAGAAAGACGAGAGTAATTAGTATCTCTCTTGACCAAGTCAAGTGGCTTACTAGGCTCGCCACCTTCACCTCTCTTTTCCTTCTTCGCTGTCTCAAAACTACTTACTTGCCAAAGGAGTGGATACATCAAAGACATTCCTTACTTACAGCGCTCCCACATACCTAAGTATTAATTCTCTTTTCAGCATTTTATTGCCATGAACATTTTAACGTCCGTTGGACCCATATTCAAAGGATTACTTTAATTGTAAAAACCTTAATTGATATGTGTATATATAAAATTTTATTTCTCTACTCATTTTGCATTTTATGATTTATAATCTTTTTATGACTTATAGTGGGTTATCTACAACGAAGCCAAATTCCGTTAATCTGCAACAATATACAACTACCCTCCTAAAGAACACCTACCCACTATAGGTGCATTCTGCAGTGGGGAGCGTGTTGTTGCTAAGCACGGCACTGACTGCTACAAAAAAGAATTTCTCCAAACTTCATAAACAAGATGAAACTCATCATCCAGATTCTGATATGTATGCAACAAAATCAAGCCTGAGATACGTCAAGAACAGTCTGGCTTCATCAAAGACACTGGAACAAGGAACACAATATCTGTACTCAGAATGTTATCAGAAAGAGCAATACAAATGCAGAAGGACATGTCCCTGTGTTTTATAGACTACAAGGTTTCGACAAAGTATGCCACAAAGTCCTGTTCGAGCTGCTCAGTAACATTGACACATTTGGGAAAGACATTAAAATAATCAAGACTCTATACTAGTAGCAAACTATCTGCGTATGAACAGGAAATAAGATGTTATCAGAAAGAGCAATACAAATGCAGAAGGACATGTCCCTGTGTTTTATAGACTACAAGGTTTCGACAAAGTATGCCACAAAGTCCTGTTCGAGCTGCTCAGTAACATTGACACATTTGGGAAAGACATTAAAATAATCAAGACTCTATACTAGTAGCAAACTATCTGCGTATGAACAGGAAATAAGATGTTATCAGAAAGAGCAATACAAATGCAGAAGGACATGTCCCTGTGTTTTATAGACTACAAGGTTTCGACAAAGTACGCCACAAAGTCCTGTTCGAGCTGCTCAGTAACATTGACACATTTGGGAAAGACATTAAAATAATCAAGACTCTATACTAGTAGCAAACTATCTGCGTATGAACAGGAAATGAGATCCGCAGATATACAAAAACAGGAAGGGATGTAAGACAAGGATCTACCTTCTTACCAGTGTTACGTGTTAAATGTAACAAAAGAAAAAAAAATGATTGACCAAAAAATCAGAGTCAAATCACATACAAATATTTAATTTACAATAAACACAAAATGATATATATACAAAATTTACAATTTTTGCATTCAAAAAGAACAATTGAGTTTATTACTGGCAGGCGAATTTTTTACAAAGGGGAAGAAAAGGTGAATATATTTACCAGTTAAGTTAGTAAAGTGCTATACTTTTTGGAAATACATATATATATATATGTATATGTATTGTATATAAACAATAATTATTCCTTCAGTCAATGAAAGAGTCAGAAATATCTATTAAGCCAGATAGTTCCATGAGGTTCTTTTTCAGGTTTTAGTTGGTTGGCGACTTTTCTTAGAGATTCTTTTGGCTGGATATAAGTCCTTGAATCAAAGACGGAGTTGATAGTGTCAGCAAATGCTTTTAACAACTACTCTCTTCCCAAAACCTTTTTTTATAGGGGCTAACACCTAATTTGCATATTCTAGAATCTTTTAGAATTCTCTCGATTTTATTGGTATATTTTGGCATCTTCCAAAACGTTCTATTCCTAATTCCTCTCTTTTTACGACTGCTTCATGAATTAAAACCTTTTTGCAATAAGAAGTAGGACTCAATAGAGTCCCTTAGTACAACTTTTTAAACATTATTAATATTATTTATTATTAATATTATTATTTTTATATATAAATGCATCCTTGTAAAACCAGGTTTACTCAACCTACACAGCAAGGCAATTCTCAGAGAAGTAGAAGTCCTGCTAGGACTCGTCACTGGAGGACATATTCTTAACAATATACGATACGCAGAAAACAATGTTGATAGCAGACATGGAAAGGAAACTACAAAACATTCTACAGAAGGTCATGAAAGAATGCCAGAAGAAAAGACTTATGGAATACACGTTTATGCATTTACCTTTATATTCATTATTACACCCAGGTGTAATAATGAATATACTTCTGCCAGGTGTGTTCTCATCTTTGAGACACATGGCTTTCATTTAGCTCTCACATAATAACCTTACTTTCCCACACATTGTCGCATGAATATTTAAGCAGTGGATTCACATGCATTCTGTGGAGTGGGCAGTTGGAACCCAGCCTACTCGCTGGCTTCATGCTGCTCCATTCACATCACACATGCACTAATTGTAGGTTGCAAACTTTTGAGGATTGTAGCTATCAGGGAAGCAAGATGGTAATTGATATTGCATTTAAACTTTTGGAGATTGTAGCTATCAGGGAAGCAAGTAAAAGGAATGGAGTTCCAAAAATGGAAAGTCAAAGAAAGGATAAGAGAAAGATGGAATTCAAGGAGATAGAAGATGGCAATTGACATTTAAACTTTTGGAGATTGTAGCTATCAGGGAAGCAAGTAAAAGGAATGGAGTTCCACAAATGGAAAGTCAAAGAAAGGATAAGAGAAAGATGGAATTCAAGGAGATAGAAGATGGCAATTGACATTTAAACTTTTGGAGATTGTAGCAATCAGGGAAGCAAGTAAAAGGAATGGAGTTCCAAAAATGGAAAGTCAAAGAAAGGATAAGAGAAAGATGGAATTCAAGGAGATAGAAGATGGCAATTGACATTTAAACTTTTGGAGATTGTAGCTATCAGGGAAGCAAGTAAAAGGAATGGAGTTCCACAAATGGAAAGTCAAAGAAAGGATAAGAGAAAGATGGAATTCAAGGAGATAGAAGATGGCAATTGACATTTAAACTTTTGGAGATTGTAGCTATGAGGGAAGCAAGTAAAAGGAATGGAGTTCCACAAATGGAAAGTCAAAGAAAGGATAAGAGAAAGATGGAATTCAAGGAGATAGAAGATGGCAATTGACATTTAAACTTTTGGAGATTGTAGCTATCAGGGAAGCAAGTAAAAGGAATGGAGTTCCACAAATGGAAAGTCAAAGAAAGGATAAGAGAAAGATGGAATTCAAGGAGATAGAAGATGGCAATTGATATTTAAACTTTTGGAGATTGTAGCTATCAGGGAAGCAAGTAAAAGGAATGGAGTTCCACAAATGGAAAGTCAAAGATAGGATTAGAGAAAGATGGAATTCAAGGAGATAGAAGATGGCAATTGACATTTAAACTCTTGAAGATTGTAGCTATCAGGGAAGCAAGTAAAAGGAATGGAGTTCCACAAATGGAAAGTCAAAGAAAGGATAAGAGAAAGATGGAATTCAAGGAGATAGAAGATGGCAATTGACATTTAAACTCTTGAAGATTGTAGCTATCAGGGAAGCAATTAAAAGGAATGGAGTTCCACAAATGGAAAGTCAAAGAAAGGATAAGAGAAAGATGGAATTCAAGGAGATAGAAGATGGCAATTGACGTTGCATTTAAGCTTTTAAAGACTGTAGCTATCATGGAAGCAAGTAAAAGGAACGGAGTTCTACAAATGGAGTGTCAAAGAAAGGATAAGAGAAAGATGGAATTCAAGGAGATAGAAGATGGCAATTAACATTTAAACTTTTGGCGATTGTAACTATCAGGGAAGCAAGTAAAAGGAATGGAGTTCCACAGATGGGAAATGCATGGAAGGAGTAGAAGGGGCAATTACATTCATGGTAAGAGGATGGGATCTAGATACCAAGCTAGAAACCACAAGTAAATTTACCCCAAAATTTTCTTCTCTCACACTTCCCATTTGTGGAACTCGCATCCATTTGCTTGTTTCCCTGATAGCTACAATCTTCAAGTTTTTAAATATAATGTTCACTGCTATCTTTTATCTTCTTGATTTTCATCCATATCTTATCTTTTCTTCAACATCACTTGTACCTTTTTTTATTCTCTCACTGTAAACCCCTGCAGGATGTGCGTTGTGGTGCAGTGGATATCAACTCAGAATGACGAAAAGGGGAAATGAGTTCGAATTCCAGTTGAATTCCTTGCATTCACTTACGCACAAATATATTTGGGAAAGGTATTAATCTGTCTCTTCCCTCCAGTTACAGGTTAAATAATAAGACAGATTGGATTCTATAACCTTGGATGGCAACCAGTCTACCACAGAAAGCAATGGCAAACTCCTGCGGGATAATCTTCTGTCTGTTTCGAGACATGATCACCTGAGCTTGTATCACATATGGCACTTAACTGACTGACTGAATATAACAGTTGGAAACATCATTAAAACTTCTACTGGGCATAAAATGGGGTATTCGTTTTCTATTGTTTTGAAATAATAAACTGATCTTCCACTTAATATACTTAATATAATAATGTAATATAATCTATCTCTTAAAATATGTCCTAACATAATGCTCTGCTTGCAGTGGTCTTGTTCATGTCAAGATTGTAGTGATCAGAAAAACATCCTCTTGGGAGTCTGTTCCCCAGAGCAGTGAGACAACATAGAGGTTTATGTTAGGAGGTAGATTGTATAGATAGGAGGGGAAGATAATGGTTACCCCTAGACTTGAACAGGTTAAGATTGTAGTGATCAGGGAAGCATCCTCTTGGGAGTCTCTTCCACAGAGCAGTGGGACCACTTAAGGTAGAGGGTTATGTTAGGAGGTAGTTTGTATGGATAGGAGGGGAAGATAATGGTTAACCCTAGACTTGAACAGGTTAAGATTGTAGTGATCAGGGAAGCATCCTCTTGGGAGTCTCTTCCCCAGAGCAGTGGGACAACTTGAGGTAGAGGGTAATGTTAGGAGGTAGTTTGTATGGATAGGAGGGGAAGATAATGGTTAACCCTAGTATTGAACAGGTGAAGATTGTAGTCATCAGGGAAGCATTGTCTTCACAAACCAGCAGTTCATGGGATGAAGCTATTTTGTTGGAGAGGGAATGAGGATGGTTCCCTCTAAAGTGCGTGACATGGCAGGTCTTAGCCAGGAAGGTTAGAACTGGGGGAACTAAGGAATGTAGTTTGTGTGAAAACTTTTCATGGAAATGAGAAATGTTGAATAATACATATAAGGTTTCCAGAAAATAAATGAATTGTGAAATTTGAAAATATATTGTGAAATATGAAAATGAATTGTGAAATATGAAAATAAAATTTAAACTAATAATTTGTTTTTTCTTTTTAATCAAATCATCCCGGGCAAGGTGGTAAGGCCACTGGTATGCAGGGGTCTATGTAAGAGTGAAAAGATTGGAAGAAAGAAAGCCGGAAACCACATCCTAAACAGGGAACAAGAGTTGAGCCTCCACACCTTTTCAATAGACATGGGTGGAGTGTGAACCGGGCGATAGTTCAATTGGAGTAGATAGACATCTACTCCAATTGAAAAAAATAAATAAATAAATAAACAAAAAGGAAAAGTGAAAAGATTGGGAAAGAGAAAGCCGGAAACCACATCCTAAACAGGAAACAAGTGATCAGCCTCTACACCTTTTCAATAGACGTGGGTGGAGTGTGAACCGGGCGATAGTTTAGTCTATCTACTCCAATTGAAAAAATAAGCAAAAAAGAAAGTGAAAAAATTAGAAGAGAGAAAACCGGAAACCACATCCTAAACAGGGAACAAGGGATGCGCCTCTTCACCTGTTCAATAGACGTGGGTGGAGTTTGAACCAGGTGATAGTTTAGTCTATCTACTCCAATTGAAAAAATAAATAAATAAATAAACAAAAAGGAAAAGTGAAAAGATTAGAAAAGAGAAAGCCAGAAACCACGACCGAAGTCGAAGGAAAGTGTACCGGAAACCCCTTCCTAAACAAGAAACAAGGCGATCACCTCCACTCCTGCTCAATAGTAGGAGGAGGAGTGTAAAACCGGGTGATGGTGGGTACTATCTAATCCAATAGTAATTATAATAATAATAATTACTTTTGGAATGGGCTTACAGCCATATCATGTTGAATACACTTGTTCTTGCTCAATCGTCAAAGTTAAGCAACGTTGAGCCTGGTCAGTACTTAAATAGGTGACCACTTGGGAATGCCAGGTGCTGTAAGCGTTTAGTGACAGATGTGTATTGTGGTGCAGTGGATATTGGCTCGGAAAGAGAAATCAGTGAGCCGAGTTCGAATTCCAGTTGAATACGCTGCATTCACTTAAAGACTGGTACCCTTTGGAAATGTATTAATCCGTCCCTTCCCTCCAGTTATGGGTTAAATAACAGGGTAGGACTTGGGGACCCTGCCCTTAAATACAAATTCCAATGAATCTTGATACTCGAAAAGAAAAAAAGTATTACTAAACACAAAGCTTATATAAAAACAACAATAAATTGTTGAAAAAGCAAAAGGTATTACCAGCAATAAATAAATAAAATTTAGTTGGCAATAAATGACCCGCTGAGGTTGATATACCATAAAAACAAATACAAATAACCAACAACTTTTGAAATGGTTTTTGAATTCATTTGGAAGAAAGGAAAATCTGAGATGAATCGATTCAGAAAACAATATTAAAGAGAATACCAAATATTTAAAGATTTGCATTTCCAATTTATTAACCCTTGTGACATCCCAGTAATGGGATGTTTTTTAAGATATCTGATGAAAGTGGATACAAAAAGTGGATTCATAACCTTTTCTCCACATCTGTTTTCATGACCAATAATCATTAGAATATTCTCCGCCTCCTGGCTTTGTAAGTACATCAATAAGTCTAATGATGAAAAATCATTTATTTTATCCAATTAATATTTATTTTTCAATATAATATCTTTCTTTCTCAATGCCCTTAATTTAGTGTCCAGTATGTTGGGACATCACCAAATCTGCGGCCTAATGTTCAATAACATCTATTTTATAGAAGAAATATTTATTTTTCAACATAATCTCTTTCCTTGTCAATGCACTTAATTCACTCGTGAATAAATAGGTGTATTTATTTTGCTCAACATATGTTATCAAATATAATCTCCTCTCTTGTCAATGGGTTTAATTTGGTTGTGAATATGTCAGGGTCTACAGCTATATCCTGTTGAGTATATCGGTTCTCGTCCGATCACCAAAGCTGAGCAACATCATGCCTGGTCAGTATTTAGATGGGTGACCATTTGGGAATGCCAGGTGCTGTAAATATAAGGACCAAGTATGGTCCACCGGTCATCCAGAGTTGGAGGTTGGGCACGGGGCTAACAAACCTGCCCCCTAAAAAACAGTTTGTTACAAAAACAGTAACAAAAGGTTGCTGCCCTACACACCATTGGGGTGTATAAAGGGTGAGATGATGATGATGATGATGATGATGATGCCAGGACTTGAATCAATCAATAGCCTTGAAAAACATTTACAGGGTGCGATGGGTAAATTGTCGCCATGTTATATTTTTAGTGTCATGCATTTGTGTTGTTTGTTTTTGACTTTGTCGAATGCAGAGTATAGTTGGGTCAGCTGGGCACCATCTGTGAGAGAAAGTGTTACATGATACAATTCACTCCACGAGAAATTTGGAAACCTCATGCTTGGCATTCATGTTGGAATCTTCAATACAAACATTTCGAGTTAATAGGAGGACAGTTCAGAGGATTCAGAAAAAGTTTTATGAGTTTAATGGTGAATATGATGTCAGTAAAATTCGCCATAATTTATGGATAAAGTGCAAGGATCAGTTTATATATTGATTATATATATATTGATTATATGTATATGTATATTATATAGCAACAACAGTCTATGATGGTCACAAAGTCAGGGATCAGTTTATGTATTGATTATAATAGAGAATCAATCTTCCGAATGTATATTATATAGCAACAACAGTCCATGGTGGTCACAAAGTAAGGGATCAGTTTATGTATTGATTATAATAGAGAATCAATCTCCCGAATGTATATTATATAGCAACAACAGTCCATGATGGACACAAAGTAAGGGATCAGTTTATGTATTGATTATAATAGAGAATCAATCTTCCGAATGTATATTATATAGCAACAACAGTCCATGGTGGTCACAAAGTAAGGGATCAGTTTATGTATTGATTATAATAGAGAATCAATCTCCCGAATGTATATTATATAGCAACATCGGTCCATGATGGTCACAAAGTAAGGGATCAGTTTATGTATTGATTATAATAGAGAATCAATCTCCCGAATGTATATTGTATAGCAACAACAGTCCATGATGGTCACAAAGTCAGGGATCAGTTTATGTATTGATTATAATAGAGAATCAATATCCCGAATGTATATTATATAGCAACAACAGTCCATGGTGGTCACAAAGTAAGGGATCAGTTTATGTATTGATTATAATAGAGAATCAATCGCCCGAATGTATATTATATAGCAACAACAGTCCATGATGGTCACAAAGTCAGGGATCAGTTTATGTATTGATTATAATAGAGAATCAATCTCCTGAATGTATATTATATAGCAACAACAGTCCATGATGGCCACAAAGTAAGGGATCAGTTTATGTATTGATCATAATAGAGAATCGATCTCCCGAATGTATATTGTATAGCAACAACAGTCCTTGATGGCCACAAAGTAAGGGATCAGTTTATGTATTGATTAATAGAAATCAATCTTCAGAATGTATATTATACTGCACCCAACAACAGTCCATGATGGCCACAAAAGTACAAGGGATCAGTTTATGTATTGATTATAATAATAGAGAATCAATGCCCGAATGTATATTATATAGCAACAACAGTCCACTGATGGCCACAAAGTAGGGATCAGTTTATGTATTGATTATATTAGAATCAATGCTTCGAATATTTATTATATAGCAGCAACAGTCCATGGTGGTCACAAAGTAAGGGATCAGTTTGTGTAATGGAATTATAATAGAGAATCAATCTTCCGAATGTATATTATATAGCAACAACAGTCCA
Organism: Ascarosepion bandense; assembly: GCA_037127315.1. NCBI lineage: Eukaryota > Metazoa > Mollusca > Cephalopoda > Sepiida > Sepiidae > Ascarosepion > Ascarosepion bandense. The sequence continues at coordinate 148,820 of JBBBDQ010001577.1, forward strand.
TGATGGCCACAAAGTAAGGGATGGTTATGTATTGATTATGGCAGAGAATCAATCTCCAGATGCTTAATTATATAGCAACAACAGTCCATGGTGGTCACAAAGTAAGGGATCAGTTTATGCTTATTGATTATAATAGAGAATCAATCTCCAGATAATTATATGGTGATCCTTGATGGCCACAAAGTAAGGGATCGGTTATGTGATTATAATAGAGAATCAATCTCCCAGATGTATATTATGTAACAACAGTCCTTGATGGCCACAAAGTAAAGGATCAGTTTATGTATTGATTATAATGAGGAATCAATCTCCAGAATCTTGTATTGTATAGCGACAACAATTCATGATGGTCACAAAAGTAAGGGATCAGTTTAATAATTTCGATTATAATAGAGAATCAATCTCCAGAATGTATATATTATATAGCAACAACAGTCCATGATGGTCACAAGTGGGGATCAGTTTATGTATTGATTATAATAGAGAATCAATCTCCCGAATGTATATTGTATAGCAACAACAGTCCATGATGGTCACAAAGTAAGGGATCAGTTTATGTATTGATTATAATAGAGAATCAATCTCCAGAATGTATATTATATAGCAACAACGGTCAAGACCTGCAAAGTCGGGGATCAGTTTGTATATTGATTATAATAGAGAATCAATCTCCCGAATGTATATTGTATAGCAACAACAGTCCATGATGGTCACAAAGTAAGGGATCAGTTTATGTATTGATTATAATAGAGAATCAATCTCCAGAATATATTATATAGCAACAACAGTCCATGATGGTCACAAAGTAAGGGATCGTTTATGTATTGATTATAATAGAGAAGTCAATCTCCCAAATGTAGATTATATAGCAACAACAGTCCATGATGGTCACAAAGTAAGGGATCAGTTTATGTATTGATTATAATAGAGAATTAATCTCCCGAATGTAGATTATATAGCAACAACAGTCCATGATGGTCACAAAGTAAGGGATCAGTTTATGTGTTGATTATAATAGAGAATTAATCTCCCGAATGTAGATTATATAGCAACAACAGTCCATGATGGTCACAAAGTAAGGGATCAGTTTATGTATTGATTATAATAGAGAATCAATCTCCCGAATGTAGATTATATAGCAACAACAGTCCATGATGGTCACAAAGTAAGGGATCAGTTTATGTATTGATTATAAGAGAGAATCAATCTCCCGAATGTAGATTATATAGCAACAACAGTCCATGATGGTCACAAAGTAAGGGATCAGTTTATGTATTGATTATAATAGAGAATCAATCTCCCGAATGTAGATTATATAGCAACAACAGTCCATGATGTGGTCACAAAGTAAGGGATCAGTTTATGTATTGATTATAAGAGAGAATCAATCTCCCGAATGTAATTATATAGCAACAACAGTCCATGATGGTCACAAAGTAAGGGATCAGTTTGTGTATTGATTATAATAGAGAATCAATCTCCCAAATGTAGATTATATAGCAACAACGATCATGATGGTCACAAAGTAAGGGATCAGTTTATGTATTGATTATAATAGAGAATCAATCTCCCAGATGTCAAATTATATAGCAACAACAGTCCATGATGGTGTTAAAGTAAGGGATCAGTTTATGTATTGATTATAAGGGAGAGAATCAATCTCCCGAATGTAGATTATATAACAACAGTCCATGATGGTCTGAAGTAAAGGATCCAGTTTATGTGTAATTCTGTTGAGGAATCAATCTCCCGAATGTAAGGAATTATATAGCAACAACAGTCCATGATGGTCACAAAGTAAGGGATCAGTTTATGTATTGATTATAATAGAGAATCATCTCCAGTCCTGTGAATTATATAGCAACAACAGTCCATGATGGTCACAAAGTAAGGATCAGTTTATGTATTAGTTACAATAGAAATTAATCTCCCGAATGTAGATTATATAGCAACAACAGTCCATGATGGTCACAAAGTAAGGGATCAGTTTATGTATTGATTATAATAGAGAATCAATCTCCCGAATGTAGATTATATAGCAACAACAGTCCATGATGGTCACAAAGTAAGGGATCAGTTTATGTATTGATTATAAGAGAGAATCAATCTCCCAAATGTAGATTATATAGCAACAACAGTCCATGATGGTCACAAAGTAAGAGATCAGTTTATGTATTGATTATAATAGAGAATCAATCTCCCGAATGTGAATTATATAGCAACAACAGTCCATGATGGTCACAAAGTAAGGGATCAGTTTATGTATTGATTATAATAGAGAATCAATCTCCCAAATGTAGATTATATAGCAACAACAGTCCATGATGGTCACAAAGTAAGGGATCAGTTTATGTATTGATTATAAGAGAGAATCAATCTCCCAAATGTAGATTATATAGCAACAACGATCCATGATGGTCACAAAGTAAGGGATCAGTTTATGTGATTATAATGAGGAATCAATCTCCCGAATGTAGATTATATAGCAACAACAGTCCATGATGGTCACAAAGTAAGGATCAGTTTATGTGATTATAATAGAGAATCAATCTCCCAAATGTGAATTATATAGCAACATGATCCATGATGGTCACAAAGTAAGGGATCAGTTTATGTATTGATTATAAAGAGAATCAATCTCCCAAATGTAGATTATATAGCAACAACAGTCCATGATGGTCACAAAAATGAGGATCAGTTTATGTATTGATTATAATAGAGAATCAATCTCCCGAATGTATATTGTATAGCAACAACAGTCCATGATGGTCACAAAGTAAGGGATCAGTTTATGTATTGATTATAATAGAAGAATCAATCTCCCGAATGTATATTATATAGCAACAACAGTCCATGATGGTCACAAAGTAAGGATCAGTTTATGTATTGATTATAAAGAGAGTAATCTCCGAATGTATATTGTATAGCAACAACAGTCCATGATGGTCACAAAGTAAGGGATCAGTTTATGTATTGATTATAATAGAGAATCAATCTCCCGAATGTATATTGTATAGCAACAACGGTCCATGATGATCACAAAGTAAGGGATCAGTTTATGTATTGATTATAATAGAGAATCAATCTCCCAAATGTAGATTATATAGCAACAACAGTCCATGATGGTCACAAAGTAAGGGATCAGTTTATGTATTGATTATAAGAGAGAATCAATCTCCCAAATGTAGATTATATAGCAACAACAGTCCATGATGGTCACAAAGTAAGGGATCAGTTTATGTATTGATTATAATAGAGAATCAATCTCCCAAATGTAGATTATATAGCAACAACAGTCCATGATGGTCACAAAGTAAGGGATCAGTTTATGTATTGATTATAATAGAGAATCAATCTCCCGAATGTATATTGTATAGCAACAACAGTCCATGATGATCACAAAGTAAGGGATCAGTTTATGTATTGATTATAATAGAGAATCAATCTCCCAAATGTAGATTATATAGCAACAACAGTCCATGATGGTCACAAAGTAAGGGATCAGTTTATGTATTGATTATAAGAGAGAATCAATCTCCCAAATGTAGATTATATAGCAACAACAGTCCATGATGGTCACAAAGTAAGGGATCAGTTTATGTATTGATTATAATAGAGAATCAATCTCCCGAATGTATATTGTATAGCAACAACAGTCCATGATGGTCACAAAGTAAGGGATCAGTTTATGTATTGATTATAATAGAGAATCAATCTCCCGAATGTATATTATATAGCAACAACAGTCCATGATAGTCACAAAGTAAGGGATCAGTTTATGTATTGATTATAAGAGAGAATCAATCTCCCGAATGTATATTGTATAGCAACAACAGTCCATGATGGTCACAAAGTAAGGGATCAGTTTATGTATTGATTATAATTGAGAATCAATTTCCCGAATGTATATTGTATAGCAACAACAGTCCATGATGGTCACAAAGTAAGGGATCAGTTTATGTATTGATTATAATAGAGAATCAATATCCCGAATGTATATTATATAGCAACAACAGTCCATGATGGTCACAAAGTAAGGGATCATTTTATGTATTGATTATAATAAAGAATCAATCTCCCGAATGTATATTGTATAGCAACAACAGTCCATGATGGTCACAAAGTAAGGGATCAGTTTATGTATTGATTATAAGAGAGAATCAATCTCCCGAATGTATATTGTATAGCAACAACAGTCCATGATGGTCACAAAGTAAGGGATCAGTTTATGTATTGATTATAATAGAGAATCAATATCCCGAATGTATATTATATAGCAACAACAGTCCATGATGGTCACAAAGTAAGGGATCAGTTTATGTATTGATTATAATAGAGAATCAATCTCCCGAATGTATATAGTATAGCAACAACAGTCCATGATGATCACAAAGTAAGGGATCAGTTTATGTATTGATTATAAGAGAGAATAAATCTCCCAAATGTATATTATATAGCAACAACAGTCCATGATGGTCACAAAGTAAGGGATCAGTTTATGTATTGATTATAAGAGAGAATCAATCTCCCAAATGTAGATTATATAGCAACAACAGTCCATGATGGTCACAAAGTAAGGGATCAGTTTATGTATTGATCATAATAGAGAATCAATCTCCCGAATGTATATTATATAGCAACAACAGTCCATGATGGTCACAAAGTAAGGGATCAGTTTATGTATTGATTATAATAGAGAATCAATCTTCCGAATGTATATTGTATAGCAACAACAGTCCATGATGGTCACAAAGTAAGGGATCAGTTTATGTATTGATTATAATAGAGAATCAATCTTCCGAATGTATATTGTATAGCAACAACAGTCCATGATGGTCACAAAGTAAGGGATCAGTTTATGTAATGATTATAATAGAGAATCAATCTTCCGAATGTATATTGTATAGCAACAACAGTCCATGATGGCCACAAAGTAAGGGATCAGTTTATGTATTGATTATAATAGAGAATCAATCTCCGGAATGTATATTATATAGCAACAACAGTCCATGATGGTCACAAAGTAAGGGATCAGTTTATGTATTGATTATAATAGAGAATCAATCTCCCGAATGTATATTATATAGCAACAACAGTCCATGATGGTCACAAAGTAAGGGATCAGTTTATGTATTGATTATAAGAGAGAATAAATCTCCCAAATGTATATTATATAGCAACAACCGTCCATGATGGTCACAAACTCAGGGATCAGTTTATGTATTGATTATAAGAGAGAATCAATCTCCCAAATGTAGATTATATAGCAACAACAGTCCATGATGGTCACAAAGTAAGGGATCAGTTTATGTATTGATCATAATAGAGAATCAATCTCCCGAATGTATATTATATAGCAACAACAGTCCATGATGGTCACAAAGTAAGGGATCAGTTTATGTATTGATTATAATAGAGAATCAATCTTCCGAATGTATATTGTATAGCAACAACAGTCCATGATGGTCACAAAGTAAGGGATCAGTTTATGTATTGATTATAATAGAGAATCAATCTTCCGAATGTATATTGTATAGCAACAACAGTCCATGATGGCCACAAAGTAAGGGATCAGTTTATGTATTGATTATAATAGAGAATCAATCTCCGGAATGTATATTATATAGCAACAACAGTCCATGATGGTCACAAAGTAAGGGATCAGTTTATGTATTGATTATAATAGAGAATCAATCTCCCGAATGTATATTATATAGCAACAACAGTCCATGATGGTCACAAAGTAAGGGATCAGTTTATGTAATGATTATAATAGAGAATCAATCTTCCGAATGTATATTGTATAGCAACAACAGTCCATGATGGCCACAAAGTAAGGGATCAGTTTATGTATTGATTATAATAGAGAATCAATCTCCGGAATGTATATTATATAGCAACAACAGTCCATGATGGTCACAAAGTAAGGGATCAGTTTATGTATTGATTATAATAGAGAATCAATCTCCCGAATGTATATTGTATAGCAACAACAGTCCATGATGGTCACAAAATCAGGGATCAGTTTATGTATTGATTATAATAGAGAATCAATCTCCCGAATGTATATTATATAGCAACAACAGTCCATGAAGGTCACAAAGTAAGGGATCAGTTTATGTATTGATTATAATAGAGAATCAATCTCCCGAATGTATATTATATAGCAACAACAGTCCATGATGGTCACCAAGTAAGGGGTCAGTTTATGTATTGATTATAATAGAGAATCAATCTTCCGAATGTATATTGTATAGCAACAACAGTCCATGGTGGTCACAAAGTAAGGGATCAGTTTATGTATTGATTATAATAGAGAATCAATCTTCCGAATGTATATTGTATAGCAACAACAGTCCATGGTGGTCACAAAGTAAGGGATCAGTTTATGTATTGATTATAATAGAGAATCAATCTCCCGAATGTATATTATATAGCAACAACAGTCCATGATGGTCACAAAGTAAGGGATCAGTTTATGTATTGATTATAATAGAGAATCAATCTTCCGAATGTATATTGTATAGCAACAACAGTCCATGGTGGTCACAAAGTAAGGGATCAGTTTATGTATTGATTATAATAGAGAATCAATCTCCCGAATGTATATTATATAGCAACAACAGTCCATGATGGTCACAAAGTAAGGGATCAGTTTATGTATTGATTATAATAGAGAATCAATCTCCCGAATGTATATTATATAGCAACAACAGTCCATGATGGTCACAAAGTAAGGGATCAGTTTATGTATTGATTATAATAGAGAATCAATCTTCCGAATGTATATTGTATAGCAACAACAGTCCATGGTGGTCACAAAGTAAGGGATCAGTTTATGTATTGATTATAATAGAGAATCAATCTCCCGAATGTATATTATATAGCAACAACAGTCCATGATGGTCACAAAGTAAGGGATCAGTTTATGTATTGATTATAATAGAGAATCAATCTCCCGAATGTATATTATATAGCAACAACAGTCCATGATGGTCACAAAGTAAGGGATCAGTTTATGTATTGATTATAATAGAGAATCAATCTCCCGAATGTATATTGTATAGCAACAACAGTCCATGATGGTCACAAAGTAAGGGATCAGTTTATGTATTGATTATAATAGAGAATCAATCTTCCGAATGTATATTATATAGCAACAACAGTCCATGATGGTCACAAAGTAAGGGATCAGTTTATGTATTGATTATAATAGAGAATCAATCTCCCGAATGTATATTATATAGCAACAACAGCCCATGATGGTCACAAAGTAAGGGATCTGTTTATGTATTGATTATAATAGAGAATCAATCTCCCGAATGTATATTATATAGCAACAACAGTCCATGATGGTCACAAAGTAAGGGATCAGTTTATGTATTGATTATAATACAGAATCAATCTCCCGAATGTATATTATATAGCAACAACAGTCCATGATGGTCACAAAGTAAGGGATCAGTTTATGTATTGATTATAATAGAGAATCAATCTTCCGAATGTATATTGTATAGCAACAACAGTCCATGATGGTGACAAAGTAAGGGATCAGTTTATGTATTGATTATAATAGAGAATCAATCTTCCGAATGTATATTTTATAGCAACAACAGTCCATGGTGGTCACAAAGTAAGGGATCAGTTTATGTATTGATTATAATAGAGAATCAATCTCCCGAATGTATATTATATAGCAACAACAGTCCATGATGGTCACAAAGTAAGGGATCAGTTTATGTATTGATTATAATAGAGAATCAATCTTCCGAATGTATATTATATAGCAACAACAGTCCATGATGGTCACAAAGTAAGGGATCAGTTTATGTATTGATTATAATAGAGAATCAATCTCCTGAATGTATATTATATAGCAACAACAGTCCATGATGATCACAAAGTAAGGGATTGAAGATAATGTTGTCAACGTTCCTGGATATAGAGTATCCTCTTGGCATCTGTTGATCATGTCTGTTATAGTATATGGATATAGAGTATCCTCTTCACATCTGTTGGCCATGTCCGTCAGAGGTTATGGATATAGAGTATTCTCGCCACACATAATCTGTTCAATGAAACAACGTCAAAGATTATCACTCTCGAATCAGACACTCTCCAGAATTGGATCTGAACTCCAACACTCGGAAAAATATGGCCGCCATTTATACACATCTCATTGAATATTTTGTGCTTCCTGATTGGTTAAGCATTCTACTGGTGAACTATAAAATGGTTGGCTCATGGGGGTCTGCACAGTATATAATGGACGCAAAAAGTTCAACATATATATATTTCTGATAAGAAAAGAACTGCTAACTTTGTTGGTGGAAGCTCAAGATCAACATGGAGACTTACATTAAATGCCTTGAGGAGACAGTGCTACCTTGGATCAAGAAGGTGGTTGCTGGAAGACCGTATGTCTTGCAATAGGATTCTGCACCATGTCACACAAGCAGGAGAACACAGTCAAGGCATTCAAACAATTTCTGTAACCCCATCACCCCTTGCATTTGACCACCTAACTCCACAGACTGCAACCCCTTGGATTATTATGTAAGGTACCAACAAAACTCCTTGTAAGACTAAAGATGACCTGAAGGCAGAGATTATGGCAGTATTCCCTAACTTAAACAAGGAGACCATCAAGAAGAGATGCAGAAGATTCCAAAGTTGCTTCGAGGCTGTGGTTGAAGCTAATGGCAGTTTAATTGAATAGATTTACTGTTCAGCATTTTTGTGTTTTTTTGTTAAAATGAGATGTCATTGATATTTTCACTTTTGTGTAATTTAGATGACAATTTATCCATGCATTTTATATGCATATTTTATACACATATTTTCTGCCATAATCTCGTTCTTTGCCAGTGTAATCAAATCCGCATTGAATATTAGTCACATAGATCCAACATTTTGCAGTGAAAATTACAGATCAGGGCTTAGGTAATGGACTTCATCACTTCACCATTTCTCGCACTCATATAAAATATATATATATATATATATATATATAAACGAGATTATAATTATACTAGTGTCAAAAACCTTCCTCGAAAACTTTCAACGGAAGGAAAAAAATGGTTTTAAAAAAAGAAAGAGCTTAGTTCATGGATGTCAGTCAAGTGTTCGAACTGAGATCAGCACGAAGCCCGAAGAAAAAACCACGATATGAGTAATCATCAATCAAAAAGCACTCAATACAGAGGTAGAGCAAAATAAATGGATAACACCTAATGAGCCAGACGAACGACCCTACCTAGGTTTCACTTAAACGGATCTTCAGGGAAAGCTGGCTAGCTTTTCCTGGCGATTAGTTTAGGTGAAACCTAGGTAGGTTCATCTGGCTAATTAGGTGTTATCTATTTATATATATATATATATATATATATATATATATATATGTGTGTGTGTGTGTGTGTGTGTGTGTAAATTTTCTCTTTTTCCATTTTTTTAAACAATCTATTGAAATGGCTATCCTCCAAATGTAATATTATAAATCCATATATGGAATAAATATCTGAACTGTAAATTAAAATTTATATCAAGCTTTCTGTTAGATCAGTTTCAATATTTAATCTAATATTACTATGATCCACTAGAATTATTTACCAAACCTTTTCCTTAGATAAGTTACCACTATATAGAAATATATATATATATATATATATATATATATATATATATATACATATTACAAGAAAGAGAAAGAATACATAGATTAAAAACACACTGTTCAATCATTTCCTTTTTTAAAGAGTGCTCGATACAGAGTAGAGCTTAATATTGTAATTTTGTTATTACAGTGGTTTATAAAAGCGTAATATCACCACACAAAAAATTTTCATGTTTTGGAACAAAACCGTCCCTCTTCAGGTGATATGTTAAAATCATTTTAAAATATCAGAAATATAGACAGATGTTGAAGGAGTGAATATGGCAATAAAGTTGACGACAACAGTCCAAAAATTGTAAATAGTGTAAATAGTTACGATACCTCATCTGAGAAATATAGACAGATGTTGAAGGAGTGAATATGGCAATGAAGATGAGGACAACAGTCCAAACAATGTAAATAGTGTAAATAGTTACAATACCTCATCTCAGAAATATAGACAGATGTTGAAGGAGTGAATATGGCAATAAAGATGAGGACAACAGTCCAAACAATGTAAATAGTGTAAATATTTACAATACCTCATCTCAGAAATATAGACAGATGTTGAAGGAGTGAATATGGCAATAAAGATGAGGACAACAGTCCAAACAATGTAAATAGTGTAAATAGTTACAATACCTCATCTCAGAAATATAGACAGATGTTGAAGGAGTGAATATGGCAATAAAGATGAGGACAACAGTCCAAACAATGTAAATAGTGTAAATAGTTACAATATCTCATCTCAGAAATATAGACAGATGTTGAAGGAGTGAATATGGCAATAAAGATGAGGACAACAGTCCAAACAATGTAAATAGTGTAAATAGTTACAATACCTCATCTCAGAAATATAGACACATGTTGAAGGAGTGAATATGGCAATAAAGATGAGGACAACAGTCCAAACAATGTAAATAGTGTAAATAGTTACAATACCTCATCTCAGAAATATAGACACATGTTGAAGGAGTGAATATGGCAATAAAGATGAGGACAACAGTCCAAACAATGTAAATAGTGTAAATAGTTACAATACCTCATCTCACAAATATAGACAGATGTTGAAGGAGTGAATATGGCAATAAAGTTGAGGACAACAGTCCAAACAATGTAAATAGTGTAAATAGTTACAATACCTCATCTCAGAAATATAGACAGATGTTGAAGGAGTGAATATGGCAATAAAGATGAGGACTACAGTCCAAACAATGTAAATAGTGTAAATAGTTACAATACCTCATCTCACAAATATAGACACATGTTGAAGGAGTGAATATGGCAATAAAGATGAGGACAACAGTCCAAACAATGTAAATAGTGTAAATAGTTACAATACCTCATCTCAGAAATATAGACAGATGTTGAAGGAGTGAATATGGCAATAAAGATGAGGACAACAGTCCAAACAATGTAAATAGTGTAAATAGTTACAATACCTCATCTCAGAAATATAGACAGATGTTGAAGGAGTGAATATGGCAATAAAGATGAGGACAACAGTCCAAACAATGTAAATAGTGTAAATAGTTACAATACCTCATCTCACAAATATAGACACATGTTGAAGGAGTGAATATGGCAATAAAGATGAGGACAACAGTCCAAACAATGTAAATAGTGTAAATAGTTACAATACCTCATCTCAGAAATATAGACAGATGTTGAAGGAGTGAATATGGCAATAAAGATGAGGACAACAGTCCAAACAATGTAAATAGTGTAAATAGTTACAATACCTCATCTCACAAATATAGACAGATGTTGAAGGTGAATACATCAATAAAGATGAAAACAACAGAAGTATAGACAATATTGGAAGAAAGAAAGTTTATTAAGAATGTTCCTCATTATTGTTTTGTTTATATTGGTGCTTGAGAAAAGAAAAGATCTTGGAGAAATGACAATAAAGGCAACAATTCACATATGACTTACTAAACCTAGACAATCAAAGTAGATTCCAAAGAAAATACAATTTAAAGAAACAATATCAATCACATTTTTCTCTGATTTTTCTTTCCCATTTGCCATCTTTAATAAAACTTTTTTTTTATTTTGTAAATATGAAAACAAATTTAATCTTGTTGGAATATATATATATATATATATATATATATTGTTGATAGAACACTTAAAAAAATCTTAAGCAGTTTCAGAATTTAAGTAAAATGTATTTGATAACAGGAAGAAATTTAATTTTTTCTTTTGTTTCTTTCTGTCTCTAAATTTATTTTCTAATCATTTATTAAAAGTTTTTCATTATAGACATGATTTTTTTTTAGTTTTTCACTCTAAGCGTTTCAATTCATTTTGAGGGAATCAATGGTGAATAAACAGTAGACAGGAGAAGCACTGGGTCAGTATTTAGAAATTTAATCTCTGTAGAAAAGCATATCGGCATGACCGAGGATGCATTTCAGAAGCTGAATAGAGTATTGACGGACAGGGAAATTTGGCTAGAAACAAAGAAAGTAATTGTTTTGTGATGTCCGTCCTTCAATATGGCAACAAATGCTGGACAATCTCATCAAAGATGAAGGCAAGACTTGAAGCAACTGAAATGTGGTTCTACAGAAGGATGCTGAGGATAGCATGTTTGGAACATGTGAGCAACAACAAAGTTTTGAAGACGATGGACACGAAAAGGTTGGTTGGTTGGTTGGTTGTTTTTATTTTATGGCATATCAACCTTGGCAGGTCATTTACTGCCAACTAAATTGTATTTATTTATTGCTGGTAATACCTTTTTCTTTCAACAATTTATTGTTGTTTTTATATAAGCTTTGTGTCTAGTAATACTTTTTTCTTTTCGAGTACCAAGATTCACTGGAATTTGTTTTTAAGGGCAGGGTCCCCAAGTCCTACCCTGTTACTTAACCCATAACTGGAGGGAAGGGATGGATTAATACCTTTCTCAAGGGTACCAGTGCTTAAGTGAATGCAGGGTATTCAACTGGATTTCAAACTCAGCTCACCAATTTCTCTTTCCGAGCTGATATCCACTGCACCACATCGCACATCCATCACTAAATGTTTACAGCACCTGGTATTCCCAAGCGGTCACCCATCTAAGTACTGACCAGGTTCAACATTGCTGAACTTCGGTGATCGAGCGAGAATTGGTGTATTCAACGTGATAGGCCATAAGCCTACACGAAAAGGAAATTGATACTTAGTATCAGGAAAAGACAGCTGACGTTTCTTGGACAGGTAATAAAACAGGAGGGCTTGGAGAATCTGATGCTCACAAGGTAGATGGAGGGAAAGAGAGACAGGGGAACATACTAGATGATGTTATGTGATAGCTGTCCTAGATGGCAGAAAATGCTGGCCAATCTCCTTAAAGTAGTAGGAGAGCCTTGAAGCAACAGAAATGTGGTTCTACAGAAGGATGCTGATAATACAATGAACCAAACACATTTTTGGTTTTGGAGGGAATGGTCAAAAAAGGAAACTTCAGGAAGTGACAGTTGAAGGTTCCAAGGCATGTAGTCAGGAAAGAGGGCTTGGAGAATCTGATGCTCACAGGACAGATAAAGGGAAGCAGAGACAAAAGAAAACAACATATGACATACTTGATTGGGCAGATTGACAGCAGAGTGGTATAACAGTAGAAGATGTGTTAAGAGATGGACGTGATAGGAGATCCATGATCGCCTACATCCTAAAGGGACATTGAACATAGAAGAGAAGAGAGTGTAGTTGTACTTTATTACTGGACAACTGTTAGATTTAATCCAGTCGTTCCTATGAAATTCTGAAATGAAGGTTGTTTTGAATGGACAAGCTTCCAGATCTTTTCATATGGGTCTTCCTCAAAGCCCTATCCTAGGTACTATGCTGTTTCTGAGATCTTCAAAGATCTTTCTGATGTAATCGGTTCCTAAGAAGGCATCTGTTCAAATGACACCACTGTTTACTCGTAACTAAATAATAAATCTATCTAGGATGACAAAGTCAACTTGGCTGCTGTTTTTGACATGAATCTCTAATCAGTGGTTAACTGGGGCAAGAAATGGCTTGTAAATTTGAATGCCTTCAAAACAAGATTGTTCTCTTTTAGCCATCACAGAAAAAAAAATTTTTGACTGCATGGCTGTGGTTAGTTTTTTTTTTTTTTTTTTTTTTTAATCATTTCACCCCGAGTAAGGCGGAAACGCCACTGATGTTCAGGGGGTTACGTAAATGTAAAAAGATTAATTAGAAAAGAGTGAGGAGTACAAACTAGTTAGAAAGGAACAACAGAAAGCTGAGAAAGTAGGTGCAATGAGAGATACATAGGTGGAGAGAAAGGGAAGGTTATACAGGGGAGGGGAGAAAGCTAGAGTCCAGTGGTTAGTAGATGAGTATTGACTTTGCATTTAACTTTCTGGAGGTTGTAGCCGTCAGGAAAGCAACAATATGGGAGCGAGTTCCACAGGCAGGAAGTGCGAGAGAAGAAGCTGCAGGAGTAGAATTGTCGTCTGCATTTGGCTAACCTGACTGTGAATGGGTGGGACCCAGTTGCCAGTCTGGTTGCACGAGTAAACACCTGTTGAGGAGGCATCAGTGACTTAAGCTCATCCGAGCAGAAGCCACGAAAGTATTTATAGAACAGACAAAGGGAGGCCACATTTCGACGATGGGGAAGTGGCTGCAGTCGAGTTGCCAGATCAGTACCTATCACATTACAGACTCTCCTTTGGAGCTTGTCAAGAACACTGAGGAGAACGGCAGGGGCACCTGACCATAAATGGCAGCAGTACTCCATGCACGGACGGATGGTTGACTTGTCTCCTGAGAGAGGCACACTGCACTTCCTTGGCCTCACTTTTTCAACCAATCTGAAGCGGAATGAATATATTGGAACTATTGCTGCATTTAATGCAAGAAAGGTTGGATAACTGCAATGTACCAGAATGATTTTTGTGTCCATCTTGCCCATTTATAAATCTACCATTTGCCTATGCATTAAATACTTTTGCCATATCTGGTCGGGTGCTCTTGCTTATTCATCTCGAGGTTCTTGACAAAATCTAACCAAGAATCTGCAACGTAATCAATCTTGATTCGACATCTTGACCTCAGTCACTTTCTCATCAACATGATGTGGCTTCCCTCTGTCTTTTCTAAAAATATTTTCATGGCGGCTGCTCAAAAGAGATTATTTCCCTGGTTCCCAGACCCCATGAATTTAAGTGCACTACTAGGTTGGCTTCTAGGTACCCCACTTTTAATGTTGAAATTAGATAATGTAACTGCTACATTTTCTCAAACTGTTTCTTTTCTCACACTTCTCACCTGTGGAACGACCTTCTGTTTAAATGATTCCCTGATAGCTACAATCTCCCAAAATTTAAATGGAACCTCAACTGCCATCTTCTATCTTCTTGAATCCCATTCACCTTTTATCCTTTCTTCAATATGCCTAGTACCCAGATTTTTATCTCACTGTAACTCCCTGCACACTAGTGGCAGTCCTACCTTGCTTGGGGTGAAATGATTGAAAAAAGAAGAGTAGTTTAAACTTATTGCCATACATGTAGAGTTACCTCCATAGCAATGGCAACACCAGATGACAGTGTCTTTTTGGTAAGAATGATAGACTATTTTAAATTTAAAAACATTTTTTTTATAATCATATTGTCCCAAGCAAGGTGGCCTACTGCCACC
Source organism: Ascarosepion bandense (assembly GCA_037127315.1). NCBI lineage: Eukaryota > Metazoa > Mollusca > Cephalopoda > Sepiida > Sepiidae > Ascarosepion > Ascarosepion bandense. The sequence goes on from JBBBDQ010001577.1 coordinate 164,127, forward strand.
AGTGCACAGGTCGTTACATAGGAAGAAAGTTATGTAAAAGAGTGACTGGTTACAGGGGTGGTCAGGAAGTGAGTGAAAGAAGGATGAAAATACTGATGAGAGTGGAATGGATGGAGAAAGGAAAATGAGAGAGAGGATGCAAGTCAGTGAGATTGGAGATGCCTATTGACATTACATTTAAATTCTTGGAGATTGTAGCTGTTGGGGAAGCAAGTAAACGGAAGGAAATTCCTCAGGTGGGAACTACGAGAAAAGAAGCTGTGAGAGTAGAATTTGTGTTTACATTTTATTGCTTTCACAGTAAAAGGGTGGGACCTAGTTGCTAATCTTGTGGTGTGAGTAAATTCAAACATAAGGGGCACCAGAGAGCTAAGTTCATCAGAGCAGAAGCCATGAAAGTATTTGTAGAAGAGACACAGGGACACTACATTGTACTGGAGAGAAAGTGACTGTATCTGAGCTACCAAGTCAGGAAAAAGCTACAAAACTGATAGGGGAACAATTGATTCTGGGGAAAGATCAGATGTCAACAATAAAATTAGGAAAAAATTATATTCAAATGAGTAAATTTAAAAATAGTACGGACTTAAGAAGATATCTATTTGTATAGGCCCTCATGGCACGGCAAAACCAGTTACTGTATAAGCTATAAAAGTCAATATTTATTAATACTATTGCTGTCATATATGGTCAGACACACCCACTGTTCATCTCAGTGTTCTTGACAGGCTCCAAAGGAGAATCAGTAATGTGATAGGTACCGACTTGGCAGCTCAACTCCAGCCACTTTCTCACTGACGGGATGTGGCTTCCCTCTGTCTGTTCATAAATATTTTAATGGCTTCTGCTCTGACGAACTTAAGTCACTTGTGCCCCTGCCACATGAGTTTACTCATGCAACCAGACTGGCAACTGGGTCCCACTCATTCAACCAAATACAGCCGACAATTCTACTCAAGCAGCTTCTTTTCTCGTACTTCTCGCCTGTGGAACTCACTTCCATATTCTTGCTTTCCTGACGGCTATGTCCTACAGGAAATGAAAAGCAATGTCAATACCCATCTCTTAATCACTTGACTCTAGTTTTTTCTACACCACCCTGTTTATCTTTTCCTTTCTCTCCACCTTTGCAACTGTCATCACACTTGTATTCTCATCCTTAACTGGTTCGTCTTTCTCTTTACTCTCCTCCTATTTAATTCTTTTACTCTTATGTAGCCCCCTGCACATCAGTGGCATTATCCAACACTAATACTTTAGAAAATTGAGGAAACTAAAAAATTACTTGTGTATACAGGGTGTAAATGATAAATTGGCAGTAATTTCAATCCGCAATTTAGGTTTTTTAAAGCGGCATTATCGATCTGAAATGTTAGTTGCTGTACTCTTTAGAGTCTGAAGTCCAGATTAGCTACCTAAAAATAGTAACAAAATGAGTGCCAGTGTAGAATTTAACCATAGAATGGTTATTGCTGAATTGTTCTGCGCCGGGCATAAGACGTCTGACATTATCAGAGACACTGGCTATGCTCCTAGGACTGTTTATCATGTTGTAACAAACTTAAGGGAAGGTAAAGACATGCAAAGGAAGGCTCACAGTCCGAGAAGTGATAACATCCACACCAGAAGGTTTCTCAGTGGCTTGAAACGATCCATTACAGCAAATCCATCACAGTCAATGGTTGACCTGGCGAAAAAGCGGAATGTGACCAAAATGACCATTTCTAATACAGTACGGAAAGATCTTGGGATGAAGTCATACTGCAGACGACGTCGTAACATTCTTAAAACGAAATCTAAGACCATTCGTAAAGAGAGAAGCCCCTTGCTACTCAATCACCTGAAACACCATGGTGGAACCGTTCGCATTTTTGTGGACGAGAAAAAGTTTGTGGTAGACGAAGTCACCAACCGCAGAAACTCGAGAGTTATCGCCATTGACCCTTCTTGTGTTCCTCCAGTCATGCAGAGTAAACACCCTGCCTCTGTCATAGTGTTTGGAGCTATTGCCAGCGATGGGAAAGTCATGCCCCGTCACTTCATTGAAGTGGGCCTAAAGATCAATACAGTGGAATATCTGAAGATTCTGGAGGAAGTTCTCTTACCCTGGATTAAGAAGAACTATGATCCCAACAAAGTGATATTCCTCCAGGACTCTGCACCTGCTCATGGATCAAAAACAGTGCAGACCTTCTTGAAGAGAGAGTTGCCGCTTTTTGTGCCCTCAAATATCTGGCCCTCTAGTTCGCCAGATTTGAACCCCTGCGACTATTGGTTATGGGGCAATGTTGAGAAAGTCTCTAATGCTCGCCCCCATAACAGTGTGGCCTCACTGAAGACCTCCGTAAGGCGAGCATTCCGCGATATCAAGAAAGAGTCAGCTGTCAAGGCCTGTCGTGCTTTTAGGGCTCGCATTCAGCAAGTTGTGGACGCAGAAGGTGGACGCATAGAATAAAATGTTTGTATTTAATAAAACAGTTAAATAAACATACACAAATCTTAAATGTCTTTAAATGTCCCTTCTTTATCAAGGTTTCAAGTCTGAGATCTCAAACTGCCAATTTATCGTTTACACCCTGTACATGCTCAAGTAGAGTTCAAGTCAATGAGCTTTTAAAAACAGCTTAGATAATTTGGGAAACTGACATAATTGACAAAAACACTAATTTTTATTTCTGTCCTCGTCAGAATGGATCAATCAAAGCATCGTGTTAATGCTGTATATCTACCTGTATCAGTTGAGCACCATTCGTGACACACGCTTGGGCAATCATATCCCGAAAAAGACATGATTGACTGGGCAGAAGCTTATCCCGCAATAGGTTGCCATTGATTTTTGCAGTAAACTGGTTGCCAGTCAAGGCTAGAGAATCCAATCTGTCTTATTATTTAACCCATAACTGGAGGGAAGAGATGGATTAATATCTTTCCTAAGAGTATTTGTGCATAATTGAATGCAAAGAATTTAAGTGGAATTCGAACTCGGCTCCCCGATTTGTCTTTCCGAGTTGATATCCACTGCACCACAGCACAGATCCGTGGAAATAATAATTATCAAAAACTTCAAATAACTTAGTGTATGGATCAGTTATAACAAATTTAGTGTAGATCATAAGGAAATTGAACTTCGAATACACCGATGTTCCGATTAATTGAAACAACTGCTTTAGTTTCCTTTCTTTCAACATACAGTCAGTTTTAGACTCACTGGTGTGACAGGGTGTAATTGATTTCTATTTTCTCTTCAGATTAGGTCATTTGCAGTGGTGTGCAGTGATATGAATTTATTTTTTGGGTTTATGATGAAATTTGTTTGGCTTTAAAAATATTGTGTGATTCGTGATTGCATCATATTTTTATCATGCCGAGACACTATTGTTTAGACTATTGATTAGTTGTCCTACGGTCATTGTCCATGATAGACATTACTTGAAGAAAGCATACAAAAGCTGTAATACTGCTCAAACACACTGGCAAGCCTTACAGAGTGATCGCAGATATTGGTGGTGTCAGCCTTTCAACTGTCAGTCATGTCATCAAGGCAAAAAAACAAACTGGATCCAGAAATGCAACATACTTAATGCACTTGAACAGATGAATGGCAAGAGAAGGGGTGTTATAGAGCTACAAGCGATATGGAGATGTGGAGAGCCATGGTCACCTATGTGCTGAAGAGTCATGGCACATATAAGAATGGTACTGGGAGCTGATTATTTAACCTGCACCTATGGTGAAAGGTTGTGCATGAGTTGCATGAGGTCGGTTGTGAGTTCAAGGCCCAAAATTCTCTCAATGTCTCTTTTGGAAGTCATGAGTTATCTCCCTCTAACCCTGTAAGTTACTTGTTCACCACTGCTGTAACCTGGTATTGAACTCACAATTTTTTAGGTCAAGTCACAGGAACTAACTAACGTCTATATCCACTAAGCCATGTGTCAATACCAGGCTACAGCAGTGGTGAACAAGTAACTTACTGGGTTAGAGGGAGATAACTCATGGCTTCCAAAAGAGGCATTAGGCAAGGAATGGAGTTCATATACCCCAGTTATTTTAATAAAGATTTTGGATCAAGATTCCTAGCACCTGACGAAGGCCGGTTTGTACAATGGCCAAAATGTCTTATAAAAGGCTTGATGTTTATATAACCATATCACAAATGTTTTTGTGCAAGGTATAGCAATGGTGTATTAAGGTTGCGGGAAATGCCTAACTGATTGCTCTTCCAGCAATTACGGGGTTAATACGCAGAGAAAGGTAAGAGACAGAAGGTAACAAAAATAACATTATCTGAGAAACCACAGCAACTTGAGGAACAGAAATGCCAAAGGGGACAGACTTCACAAGACCGACTGCTTTTACTGCCAAAAAGCATTTTACAAAGACTCGGATATTGACTAGTTGCAGAGAGGACAGCATCTAGACTTCCGAGACTGTTCCACTGTTAACGGGAAAAAATTGGGTGTAACTGGTGTTCGCAAACATGTTCACATGTGATCTGAAACCTTTTTTGCATCTGTACCAACAGAGATTCAATAATTATTTGTATTTTTTCTATAAAATCAATCTGAATATTTTATTAAATCAAGATTGAATTCTAGTTGCCTATTAAGATTTAGATTGAAATTAAATTACATTAAATTGAATTAGTTGAATCAAATTAATTACACAAATTTGTTATTGAGCCAAATGTTTCCTAAAAGCATTAACATGGTTGTATGAGTCAATTTTTACATTATAAGATTTTTCTTTATTGAGAGAGCTCTTCCAAAATAAATTAAAAGAATTAAAATTCCCTCATCCACAAAAATGTCAACACATATTCAAAATCATTATTTTCTGATTCCTAGAATCATATTCTTTTATTGTCGTTGTTTCTTTCACTCTCAGTAACTACAAGTGTCTTGTGGCTTTATTGCCTTGCTTCAGGTAACAGATTAAAAAAGAAAAAAGGTTTTTATACACTGATTGTCTAATTTGTTGGTTTACAAAAAATAGTTTGTTATAAAGCATTCAATTTCTCTGTCTCTATTTGTGAGATGAGGTATTGTAACTATTTACAATATTTACATTGTTTGGACTGTTGTCCTCATCTTTATTGCCATATTCACTCCTTCAACATCTGTCTATATTTCTGAGATGAGGTATTGTAACTATTTACACTATTTACATTGTTTGGACTGTTGTCCTCATCTTTATTGTCATATTCACTCCTTCAATATCTGTCTATAATTCTGAGATGAGGTATTGTAACTATTTACAATATTTACATTGTTTGGCCTGTTGTTGTCAACTTTATTGCCATATTCACTCCTTCAACATCTGTCCATATTTCTGAAATGAGGTATTGCAACTATTTACATTGTTTGGACTGTTGTCCACATCTTTATTGCCATATTCATGCCTTCAACATCTGTCTATATTTCTGAGATGAGGTATTGTAACTATTTACACTATTTACATTGTTTGGACTGTTGTCCTCATCTTTATTGTCATATTCACTCCTTCAATATCTGTCTATAATTCTGAGATGAGGTATTGTAACTATTTACACTATTTACATTGTTTGGACTGTTGTCCTCATCTTTATTGTCATATTCACTCCTTCAATATCTGTCTATAATTCTGAGATGAGGTATTGTAACTATTTACACTATTTACATTGTTTGGACTGTTGTCCTCATCTTTATTGCCATATTCACTCCTTCAACATCTGTCTATAATTCTGAGATGAGGTATTGTAACTATTTACACTATTTATATTGTTTGGACTGTTGTCCTCACCTTTATTGCCATATTCACTCCTTCAACATCTGTCTATATTTCTGAGATGAGGTATTGTAACTATTTACACTATTTACATTGTTTGGACTGTTGTCCTCATCTTTATTGCCATATTCACTCCTTCAACATCTATCTCTATTTCTGAGATGAGGTATTGTAACTATTTATATTATTTACATTGTTTGGACTGTTGTCCTCATCTTTATTGCCATATTCTCTCCTTCAATATCTTTTTATACTTCCGAGATAAGGTATTGTAACTATTTACGTTGTTCATAGTGTTTTCCTCATCTTTATTGCCATATTCACTCCTTCAATATCTGTCTGTATGTATGAGATAAGGTATTGTAACTATTTAAACTTTTTCCATTGTTCAGACTGTTGTTCTCATCTTTATTGTGATATTCACAATGTTTCGACCATTGTACACACAGGTTACACACTGGAATTTTGAAACCTTTATTTAGTCCACTGGGGTAGATTGTTCTACTTCCACATGCCATGCTTCTTCTGGATATCTCAGTTTCAAGTATTTCCTTTTAAAACTTAAATCTCCAAGAGTTTGTTCACCTCTGCTGTGGCTAGGTATTGAACTCAAAACTCTTTGGGTCAAATAATAGGATTACTTCAACTTTATCTATGTATTTCAATGTCTCTTTTATATATTTGGCACATATAACAGAATCATTGCATAAATTTGTCTTTAACAGGAGCCAAAATACCCCTGGAGTAATCTAATGAGATTCTTAAATGAGATTTTCAATGGACCGTATATATTTTCTTCTGAACTGACAGTTCATCTCTAGTAGAAAATATTTTTCGTTCTGTTGGAAGGAAGAATTAACATCTGGCTGAATCCCATCTATTCTTTCAAATCTTGGAAGAAGATGTCTGTTGTTGAATTATCTAACTTTTATGATATGATGTTCTCGGTCTAAGAGATGTTGACCATTTTCACCATAGTTTATGAATGTAGAATACAACGCAGTACGTAATGTGTTCAATGAAACAACGTCAAAGATTAACAGTCACAAGTCAAACACTCGACTGAATCGGACTATATCGCCAATACTCAGGAAAATATGGTCACCTTTATACATGCCGCATTGAATATTTTGAGCCTTCTGGTTTTGAACCCTTCTATTGGTGAACTATCAAATGAGTCAGCTCATGGCTGGCTCACTAATATACAAGGGTACCCAAAAACTCCAATCAGGGATACAGCTTGTTTGAAGTTTCTTCTGTCTTTCTGCATTTGACTGGATTGCAGAAAAACCAAACATGAAAATTCTCTTTTTAAATTCCTATTAAAAATGTCTATTCCCAAATGAGGAAAAGTTGAATTTAAGTATTGAACTACTTGAATACATATGCATTCGTCTACTAGGAAAGAGGTGGCTGCAAATAGAAAAAGAAAAACAGATTCATTTTGAAAAGTGTCTGAAAACCATGATGATCTAAGCATTGTGATTAAAATTGTATAAACAGAACTATTTGAGAGATGTTGATGGTTGAGCTAGCATGAAGTCGTAAGTCATCAAGATCGAGGGTGCAAGTGTACTGGCCTTGATCAGGCCAGATAATGCACTCACTCCCAGAAAGTGTTGTAGGGATAAGAAATTAAGAACTAAAAGCATTGTGGAAAAAAAAACCTAATCAAAAAAAATTCACAAGTCAGTGTGAAAAGCAAATTCTGAATCCTGATTAGATTAAAAACAGCAATGAAGTATTTTCGTGCCTAGATGTGAAAAGCTTTGCTGGAGTCAGCATCATGAGAAGTTTAATTATTTAAACCTTAACCCTAACCTGTCAAAAGGCAGTCAGACATGGGAGTGGTTAGCTGAAGACCTTGTGGCAATGAAAGAAAATTCAATGACCCCGAATGAAGGGCACCTCACAGTTTCATTCCCATTTTCTTTTCTTCTTTTTCAATTCCTGACACCAAAGAGAACAAACAGATGCCTTAAGTACAACTTCTTTATTTGTTTTGCTCTCTCTCTATCTCAACCTTTCCTGACCTACCAAAAAGAGGAAGGAACAAAGACTTTACATTCTGCTACTACACAACCATGAACTCTAAACTTCTTTAAATACTTACATTACTACCATGAACATTTTCTACAACTCTTGATAGCCTTAACTTCTAATTGCACATTAACCTCTACAACTTTTTTTATTCCTTCTTTTAATAAATCTCTATTTTTTAAAATGCAAAATGTATATTTTATTCTTACGCTATTCCACACATATCCAACCTGCCGACAACCAACCTTCTGATAATGATGAAAACCTTCTGATGATGATAATTCTGCATAAATCCTGTAAGCTGTAGGGAGTTCGGTTAAGTATGACACAAGGCCGAATCAAAGAAACATTAACCAGCTCCCTATATCTACACGGTAACTAAGGTTTGCTCAGCATAGTTGCAGTATAAACCATGTGTCCGTTCAAGTTATCTAGTTGTCTTAATCGACGGCCATCCTTGGATACGAGGGCCAGTCATTACTTACTATCTTCTCACCAGACTGAATCAACATATACAGTGAATTAGAAGTCCTGCAAGGATTCATTATTGGCAGCCACAATATTAACAACATATGCAGATGAGAGTGTTGCTAGCAGACAATTTACAAAAACTCCTAATGAAGGAGTAATGAAGGAAAGTGAGAAGAATGGACTAATTATCAATTGCAAGAAGATAGAATGTGTGGTTGTTAGCAAATGAAATTGAAGCTAAAAGCAGCTGGTTAATATTTATTTGATTCGGTCTTGTGTCTTATTTAACCAAACTCCCTACAGCTTACAAATTTTGTCCAGAATTATCAAAAGGTTTTTATCAGAGGTTGTCAGGTCTGTTGGTTTGGAATGTGTAGAATAGTCAGAGGAACTAACCAACATCAATATCCACTGTGCCATGTGACCTGTGACTTGACCAAAAGAGTTGTGAGTTCAATACCAGGCTACAGCAGTGGTGAACAAGTAACTTGCAGAGTTAGAGGGAGATAACTCATGACGTCCAATGAAGGCATTACTATGCAAGGGATGAGAATTTTATACCCCAGTGATTGTAATAAAAGGTTCGGTTTCAAATTCCTAGCATCTGAAAATGGCTGCGCGGTACAACAGTCAAAACATTGTACAAATGGCAACAAAGACGAGGACAATAGTACGAATAATGTAAATACTGTCAATACTACCTCATCTCAGAAATATAGACAAATAGAATGATCTATTATTAAACGTCATACAAATGGCAACAAAGATGAGGACAATAGTCCGAATAATGTAATTACTGTAAATACATCTCATCTCAGAAATATAGACAAATAGGATGATCTATCATTAGAGGTCGTACAAATGACAACAAAGATGAGGACAATAGTCTGAATAATGTAAATACTGTAAATACTACCTCATCTCAGAAATATAGACAAATAGAATGATCTATTATTAAACGTCATACAAATGGCAACAAAGATGAAGACAAGAGTCCGAATAATGTAAATACTGTAAATACTACCTCATCTCAGAGATATAGACAAATAGAATGATCTATTATTAAACGTCATACAAATGGCAACAAAGATGAAGACAATAGTCCGAACAATGTAAATACTGTAAATACTACCTCATCTCAGAGATATAGACAAATAGAATGATCTATTATTAAACGTCGTACAAATGGCAACAAAGATGAAGACAATAGTCTGAATAATGTAAATACTGTAAATACTACCTCATCTCAGAAATATAGACAAATAGAATGATCCATTATTAAGCATTGTACAAATGGCAACAAAGATGAGGACAATAGTCCAAATAAGGTAAATACCTTAAATACTACCTCATCTCAGAAATAAAGAGAAGCCAGGTATGTTATTTCTCCACCACTTCTGTGTGTCATGAGTAGTATGGTTTATCACTCAGTCTTGTTGAAGCATTCAATATGAATGACCATTAGTTGCATTGCATCACAGTTTGAGTGAACTTCCCACTTTCTTGTTGATCTTTACCCCTTGGAGTAGGAAGACAAGGAGAGACTTTCCTTTTTCTGAATTTTAACTGATACCGGTTTCCAAGTTCTGGGGCGTTTTTATTGAAATTCCAGGAATTGCCTGACAACTTGTTAAAAGAACACAATCATTTTGATGATGAAAAAATCTGTTCAGCAGGGAACTGGATTCACATCATTGAAGAAGATCTTTTGCTGCATGACATTACAAATAAATTTCAGCAACTGCTTGTTTCTTTGCAGCCTCTTTTTCATTGTGGCTACTAGATGAAGTTCCCTGGGTTTGTAGGGTAGAATCCCAAAATCATTTCAACATAGCCTCCACATGGTTCTTTCTGATACTAGAATTACAGCTGATTTTTAACACGTTGAATGGGTTTTGACATTCTGAAGGTAAAAGAATTTTCTGGTCTATCTTTGAGGGAGGAAATCTCATATTATACTTTTGATAAACATTCTATTGATTCCAAGATGTTTTCCAACTTTAAAAGTCCCACATGAAGTTAGTCCATTTTCTTGTTGGTCAATTATACTTTCTTTTAATTTCTATAGCAATTTTAAATACTAAAACACTTTGAAAAAAAAAAAGTAAACGCTATTTGGCAACCATAAATATGCATTGTGGTGCAGTGGACATCAAATCGAAATGAGAAATCGGGGTGCCGAGTTCGAATTCCAGTTGAACTCCTTGCATTCACTTATGCACAAATACCCTTGGGAAAAGTATTAATCCATCTCTTCTCTCCAGTTATTGGTTAAATAACAGGACAGATTGGGTTCTATAGCCTTGGCTGGCAACCAGTCTACTGCAGAATGCAATAGCAACCTACTGCAGGATAATCTTCTGCCCAGTCAGTCATGTCTCTTTCGAGACATGATCGCCCAAAGTGTGTATCACGTATGGCACTTAACTGACTAACTGAATATAATAGTTGGAAACATGATTAAAGCTTTTACTGGGGATAAAGTTGGAGATCGGTTTTCTATTGTTATGAAGTAATAAACTGATCCCCCACTAATTATACTTAATATAACAATGTAATATTATCTATCACTTCTCCCTCTAGTTATGGGTTAAATAATAGGACAGATTGGGTTCTATAGCCTTGGCTGGCAACCAGTCTATCGCAAAAAGCAATGGCAACCTACTGCAGGATAATCTTCTGCCCAGTCAGTCATGTCTCTTCCAAGACATGATCGCCCAAAGTGTGTATCACGTATGGCACTTAACGAACTGAAACATAATGTAACAACTAAATATTTAGAAAAAAATTCATTTGAAACAGCATTTATGTCAAAATTTTCTGCAGATTAAATTTTAATCAAATTTTGGCTAAAGATAGGCAACTTTGTCAGTAGAATTTTTTCAAAAATCTACTTTTATTATCTTCAAGTAAACATTTTAGATTCTAACTTCACTATAAAAATCTATATACTAAAATGAATTTCTTATATATTATTTACAAAAAATAAATAAATAAATAATAATAATATAAATATTTCAAATTCACCAGAAACTGAAAATGTTCTATCTTTAAAGTGTATTGTTGTGTGATTAAATATCTACTACAATAGCTACATAAGCATTAAAACAACTATTTATCCTCTTTATAGTAATAAAGACTGTTGTATATGTATATATATATATATATATATATATATATATATTTTATAATATATATTTATATTTATAAATGTAACTTTGTCTGTGTGTGTGTGTGTGTGTGTGTGTCCGTTATCTATAGACTCCAAAATGACTAAACCGATTTTCTTGAAAATTTACACAGTTGTACTATAAGCGTATGCAAGTGTTCTTAGCTACGTTTTTTGTCAGGGTACCCCCAATAAATATCAAAAATCGATAATCGAAAAAATTGGGTTATAGACAGAGTGGTCCGATTTTAATCAAATTTGATGCACTCATAGACAAAGACATAAGAAACAATATTCAGAAGTTTCAAGGTTGCAGTTCTTACAATAGTGCAGAAAATTGATAATATATATATATAAGGCAAGATGTTTGTTTGTATGTCTATTTATCTCACTGTATGCCTGTTTTTTGTTGTTTTTTTCAGCCCTTTTATTTTAGTTTTTGCTTTGGGTATAATTGTAGGTCTTAGTCTCAGCCATGCTACCAATTACTCAGAGGATTTGTTTAGCCTTCAAAATTCAGTTTAAGACAAAAAAAGTTCTTTGATATCGATACCAGGAAGTCAAAATTTGACTTATGTCCATTCATTTTTCTTTCAGTCTACAGTTTTGCTTTAACTGGAAACAACTATTGCTTTTTAGTCTTTCATGCCAATGTTCAAAGAGTCTGAGCTCCAGGACCATGGATTAGTTTTAAAGCTTTCATTACACCCGAGCAATGCCGGGCTAGACTGCTAGTATATATATATATATATATATATGCCTCCTGTCATGCTTATGAAGAAAAAGAGAGACAATAGTGAGGCAACGTCTGTCAGCTCAGTTCATTCTCTTTACTACCACTTATTAAACTTAACTTCCAGTTATGAAAGCTTATGCCACATGTTTGCTCTTTAACAGTGCCTTGTTATCTTATATTTTGCAATAATCATGTCGTCAAATATATATATATATATACATTTAATTTGGAAATGAGTTTTTTCTGCAAAATCATCGAAAATGAGGACAAAACTGGAGGCAGTGGAAATGTGGTTCTACAGAAGGATGCTGCGGATTTCATGGACTGAGCATGCAAGCAATGATGAGGTGTTGGAAAGAATGGCAACAAAGAGGAAATTGATACTGAGCATCAGGAAGAGACAACTGAAGTTCCTGGGATGCACAATGAGGAAGGAGAGCTTGGAGAACCTGATACTGACTGGCCAGATAGAAGGAAAGAGAGACAGAGGAAGGCAGCAGATAACATATTTGCAGGGCCTGATCGGGTGGTTGGCAGAACGGGGGTTGCCAGGAGTAATGGGAACAAACATACTAGGAACCACAAGGGGTAGGGAGACGTGGAGAACCATGATCGCCTACGTCCTGAAAGGACAGGGCACATAGAAGAAGAAGAACAAGAAGCATTCAAATTTTTGGCATCTTCACGTGATTTACAATAACTTATTTTTCAATTTTTCAAAATCACAAATAAAGATTTTTTTATGAATGCACAACTGGAATTTTCAAGCAACCAAATCATGTTCAAAATTAGGAAGGATTTATTCAAGAATCTTACAACGCTTTTATCGTTTTATATGTTTGTATGATACTAGTATGTCTTTTTAGGTATGATTACATGTTTGTATGATACTAGTATGTCTTTTTAGGTATGATTACATGTTTGTAAGATACTAGTATGTCTTTTTAGGTATGATTACATGTTTGTAAGATACTAGTATGTCTTTTTAGGTATGATTACATGTTTGTAAGATACTAGTATGTCTTTTTAGGTATGATTACATGTTTGTATGATACTAGTATGTCTTTTTAGGTATGATTACATGTTTGTAAGATACTAGTATGTCTTTTTAGGTATGATTACATGTTTGTATGATACTAGTATGTCTTTTTAGGTATGATTACATGTTTGTATGATACTAGTATGTCTTTTTAGGTATGATTACATCTGGACATAATTTCTGATCTTTCATTTAGTAATTATTTTCATTAGTTTTTACTCCTAGCACAAACATGCATACATTGCCACCACTGTATGGTTTAACAATTTTAACTTTACTCCAAGTTATATCCGGGTCTTTTTTCATTTTTTAATTCTAATTTCCGCATGTCGCTAACCAGTGGGGAGCATGGTAAAATAGAGCCAAGGAAATAATAAAAGGCTACTACGTCTGGCCTGCCCAGTAGAAGCCATCATTTGTAATTTATGGTCAAGTGCATGAGTGGTTCTAATGATCACTAATTTGCATGTGTGGTCAAAAACACGAATAAAAAGTTATCTGAACAGATGAACAGAGGAAAGGATCTACAAAATGTGGCCTGTGCTTGGTGCAAATGTCTAGAGACACAGATGTAAAAGAGGTCTGAGTCACATACAGACATGTCTGTCAAAGCTAATTAATCACTTGCAGATTTCTCAGTTAGCAGCACAACAGCTTGGCATGTCCAATCCGTGGTGGACTGTGATAAGAAATGGCTCGTAAATTTTAATACCTCCAAAACGAGGCTGCTATCTACTAAACATTACAGGCAATTGCTCCTATCCACCATTAGCATGAAACAGCCTCCCTGATAGTAAAACACTACACCTCCTTGGCCTTAAACTGTCAGCAGCCCTCAAGTGAAATGACTATATCGAATCCATTGCTAAATCCGCTCCTAAGAAGGTCAGTTCACTGTGCAGGGCCAGGAAGTTTTTTCCATCTGAGTCCATCCTGCACATATATAAATCTACCATCTGCCCATGTACTGAGTACTGCTGCCACATCTAGTCGGGTGCCCCTGCTATTCACCTTGGGGTTCATGACAAAATCCAATGGAGAATCTGTAATATGATCGATACCGACTTGGCAGCTTGGCTGCAGCTGCTGTCCCACTGGCATGACATGGCTTCCCTGTGCCTCTTCTATAAATACTTTCATGGCTTATGCTCCAATGATCTTAGATCACTGGTGCCCCCTAGGTATGAATTTACATGAGCTACTAGATTAGCAACTAGGTCCCACCCTTTTACAGTGAAACCGATAAAATATAACCGCAATTTCTACTCTAACAGCTTCTTTTCACACACTTCTCACCTGTGGAATTCTCTTCCATATACTTGCTTCCCTGACAGCTACAATCTCCAGGAATTTAAATGTAAGGTCAATAGATATCTCTTATCACATTAACTTGCATCCATTCTCACAAGCTATTTTTCCACCTACTCTACCCCCATCCTCGGTATTCACATCAGTCTTTTGCCCTCCTCCTGACTTTTCTTGTAACTAACCCCTCTTTCTCATCACTTTCCCCTATGTCGCCCCCTGCGCAATAGTGGCAGTAGAATGCCTTGCTTAGGGTGAGTTGATTAAAAAAGAAAATCTGGGATTTTGTCGGCCATCTCATGCCAATAAAAGCAATAGCAAACTAGCAGTGAGTACTCCACTTTTAGTGAGCCTTTTTTTGTTATCATGGCACATTTTGTCCTTCTATGCTGTTGTCTTTGCGGCAGTGGTCTTGCTCATCATTATTCAGTGTTTTTTTTATTTCTTTCAGTCTTTGTGACTTCTTGCCCTGTTTTCTGTCTCATTGCTAAGAGAACTATCTATAAATTACTTCCCTCACCCTCAACCTGCTCCTGCCTTACTTTCACCAATTCAACTGGCTTCCCCTATGCTGATAGGGGTCGCAGGTTTGATTCCTGCTGAATGACGCACATTTCTGTACAACATTTATTGTAAAAAATCTGGCCGATAGAAATAAATATATGTTGGGTCGCCCGCGCCTATTCGGCTATAATGGACTATTCCATTACTATGTAAAGTAATGGTGGCATCTACGTAGGAGAGTGTGCCGAGCAGCCGTATCGACAAGTCAGTCGTAGACTTCCGGTGAAGACCCGGAAGTACCCATTGCTCATAATACGTCTTACGACGGTTGAGACGATTAACCCTTATTCTTGTATTGGATACTAATAACCTTTGTAAATACTATTTTCACGGAATACAACAATTAACCTATTCCTGTTGTTGAGTTATTTATTCTTACTCACGACATAACAATATATAAATTTGATTAAAAATAGAATATCTACTTAAATACGAGTATCAACTAAAAAATGATGTTCAAACAAATAATTTCATTATGTTGGTTGTTAAAACAATTTCATTAATCTTCGACCTTTTGTTGGTTGGTTGGTTGTTTTGTTTTTATGGCATATCAGCCTCGACGGATCATTTATTGCCAACTAAATTTCATTTATTTATTGCTGATAATATCTTTTTCTTTCAACAATTTATTGTTGTTTTTATATAAGTTTTGTGTCTCGTAATACTTTTTTTCTTTTTCGAGTATCAAGATTCATTGGGATTTGTTTTTAAGGGCAGGGTCCCCCAAGTCCTGCCCTTGTTATTTAACCCATAACTGGAGAGAAGGGACGGATTAATACCTTTCCCAAGGGTACCAGTGCTTAAGTGAATGCAGGGTATTCAAGTGGAATTTGAACTCTGCTCACCGATTTCTCTTTCCGAGCCAATATTCACTGCACCACAACGCACATCTGTCACTAAACGCTTACAGTACCTGGTATTCCCAAGCAGTCACCCATCTAAGTACTGACCATGCTCAACATTGCTTAACTTTGGTGATTGAGTGAGAATTGGTGTATTCAACGTGATAGGCCATAAGCCTTTGACATTTTGTATGTAACATATACATTGTAAATTTTTCTAATACGTCCACAGATTTCATGACTGTGAAAAAAGAAATATATGTCTAAATTTTTAACTTTCCCAAAGGAGAATCAATAAACCATGTTCATCACCTTTAAACTTGTAAAAAAAAAGAACAAATTGACATTTAATTACCATTTAACAATATTCTCTCTTATTGATGAAAAGAGATGCTCATAAATGCAACGTAATTCAGATTTTCATTTTCAGCGAATTGTTCATAAAATACAATAAATTGTTTATATGTGATGAAAAGAAAATTTTCATTTGTATATCAAAAACATAGAGAAATTATTGATCATTTTCATATATTTCTATTGTGGTAATATAATATATTACCTTGAATGGCAAAGATATGATTGACAAATATATCTAGCCATGGATGGTGTTGGTGGAACAATGAAGGCAGAAACACAAGTGCAACCAACTTAAAACTGATAGCCGGCGAAAATGATTGACAGATGTATCTGGCCATAGATGATGTCAACAAAGCAAGAACAAAAAAAAGCACAATGTGTAGGAATTTTGTGGTTATGTAAGTCTGAGGTTTTTGGCCAAAGACAGAGATCATCACTGGCTGAAGATGCAAAAATTAACATCTTTCGAAGGCTTTCTCGTATATACGTGATCTCTCTCCAGTTACACTTCTACTCCATGCAAGCATCCCATTATTATCTGTGAAGACAATCGTTGTTTTCCAGAAGCGGTATAATATAACAGTAGTGGGCTAAGTTTAATGAATAAACTAGAATAAAAATACTTTTTAAATCCCCTGAAATGTATCACCAGTTTATCTCCTTAACACCTCATTAATATTAACACGAGCATTCTTAGGGACAGGTCAATCAGAAAATATAGTTTCTGAAACTAGATAGTTGAATAAGCAAAAGCAAAGATCTAAGTCTCTATACCAGAGCAAAGGATAATCCAACTGGGCTCCTAGACCACTTACTGATCACAATATAACCTCAGGAAAAGAAGGCTTTGAGGTCAGTACTGTCTACAATTTCAACAAAATGTATAATAGACTGATCCACACATCTAACCATCAACTTGTCAAGATCACCACCTGCTACAAAGAAGTTGGCTCTCTCGCTCTCGCTCTCTCTCTCTCTCTCTCTCTCTCTATCATACAAGAAGAATAAAATTTGTATTCATAAAATTTATCAGTGTAAAATGTCCAAAATCCTAATATAAGGGGCGCTGAAAATTTCTCAGTTGGCTTATTTTTCAAAATCTGACCAAATAACCAAACTGTTGTAACCATGTTTAAGGAGCCACAAATAAAAACAGGAACACGAGATTAGTGTAAAGAATGGTATTAATGAAATAACAAGTAAAGGTACAATATGCCAGCTTGTTTGTCTAGCTGACGAGCAAGCTGTGTTGGATATCAAAGTCTCTGTTCGGCATGTCACTCTACAAGTGTCTGTCTCGGACCAGACAGGTGTTCCCCGATGACTACTAATACACAAGGTATTTATTCAGGTTGAGTTAGTCCATTACTATACTAATGGGTAGGTCTGCCACAACACAAACAAATTTTGTTGGTGAATCCCATCTATCTAAACTTATTTATAAATGGAACTTTGTCTCTGTGTGTGTCTGTGTGTGTGCATCCGTTACCTATAGACTCTGAAACGGCTGAACCAATTTTCTTGAAAATTTACACAGTTGTACTATAAGCATCTGTAAATGTTCTTAAACTAGGTTTTCTGTCGAGGTACCCCCGATAAATATCGAAAATCAATGATCAAAAAAAAAGAAGAAGTGGCCTGATTTTAATCAAATTTGACATACTCACAGACAAAGACATAAGAAATGATATTCAGAAGTTTCAAGGTTGCAGTTCTTACAATAGTGCAGAAAATCAATAATATATATATATATATATATATATAAAAGGCAAGATGTTTGTGTGTGTGTCTGTTTATCTGCCTGTATGTCTATTTTTTTCAGCCCTTTTATTTTAGTTTTTGCTTCAGATTTGGCTCTAAGTAGGTATAATTGTAGTTCTTAGTCTCAGTCATGATACCATTTACTCAGAGGACTTATTTAGTCTTCAAAATTCAGTTTACGACAAAAAAACTTATTTGATATCGATACCAGGAAATCAAAATTTGACTTATATCTATTCATTTTTCTTTGTCTATGGTTTCGCTTTAGCTGGAAACAACTGTTGCTTTTTAGTCTTTCATGCCAACGCCCAAAGAGTCTGAGCTCCAGGACCATGGATTAGTTTTGAAGCTTTCATTACATCCGAGCAACGCCAGGCTATATTGCTAGTCTTGGATAAGGGCAAGAATTATTCAGTACTGATGTGCAAAAACCAGCATCATACACAGTGTGAAAGTAACTGCATCGCGTATCATCAATGAGCCGTGTTTATGAGAATCAAATTTATCAAATAATAATATACACTGACCATAGGATATTCCATTACAGAAACATTTTAGATCAGATATGAGGTGAGTTCAAAAATATGCCAAAAAAATATCAATTTTACATAATCACCTTTGAGGATATCCACGTTGGGAGTTCACTTGTATCGTAGGGATCTGGTTAATATTATTTGGTTCGGATCTTGTGTGATGCTTAACTGAACTCCCTATAGCTTACAAGTTTTATGCAGAATTATCGTCAAAATCAATATCAGGTTTTCATCAGAAGGTTGGTTATCAGCAGGTTAGAATATATGGAATTGTGTGGAATAGCATAAGAATAAAATATACATTTTGCATTTTAAAATAGAAATTTATTAAAGGGAAGAACTAATATAAGTTGTAGTAGTTAATGTGCAATTAGAAACATTATTAAGAGGTTAAAGGTAGAGTTTGTACAAAATGTTCTTGTAGTAATTGTTAAAAGAGAAAAAAAAGAGAAAGAGGATAATGTCTGAGTCGCTTGAAGTTGAAGTTACATTTTAGATGTTTCGTCTCGTGGCTCCCGTCTGACTCTCTGACTGACTGATGTTCATGAAGTCCTTTTTTTTTTGTAATCTAGATTTTTTGCGCTTACACACAAAGTCCTTTTTGGTCTCGCAAGTCACACCCATTGGTCAAAAATCATTTTAGCACCTACTTGCGAAATCTAGTTTTGAATTTTTTGTTAAGCACATGGTCAGTTTTTTTTCTATTTGGGAAAACCAGGATTTTACTTGTCATTTTGAATTTTTGTAAACGTGAAGAAGGTTGATTTTAATTAGGGATCATGTTTAACAAGGTAGAGGGCTGTTCTTGACTAGGAAATCTTGAATTATATGGGCAGAATGACGTGTTTATTCTTATGTTCAATTCTTTGCCGCCCACATTTCTGGTGATGTATACCTCCAAGTAGTATTCTTTATTAATTGTTTGTCCTTGTGGGAGTTAAAGAGATAGGTCTACATTAGATTCACATTGTTGCAAACATGTGCTTTTGTGGGCTTTAGGGATGATGGATGCTTTCATTGAAGAACTGGATCTTGGTTTCTAGGCTGTAATAATAATCCCATGTCTCATCACGAGTTTGTATGATGTCTGGGTTATGATTTGTACAGTCTATTATGTTCTGGGCAGTCTCCATATGGTGTTGCAGAGTCTACTATGTCCTGAGCTGCCTCCATATGGAATTGTACAGTCCATTAGGTTCTGAGCTGTCTCCATATGGAATTGCACAGTCCATTAGGTCCTAGGCAGTCTCCATATGGTGTTGCAGTCTACTATATTTCAGGCTGCCTCCTTATGGAATTGCACAGTCCATTAGGTCCTGAGCTGTCTCCATATGGTGTTGCAGTCACCATGTCCTGTACCTCCATATGGAATTGCACAGTCCATTAGGTCCTGAGCTGTCTCCATATGGTGTTGCAAGTCTCTCCCCATGTCCTGAGCTGCCTCCATATGGAATTGCACAGTCCATTAGGTCCTGAGCTGTCTCCATATGGTGTTACCAGAGTCTACTATGTCCTGAGCTGCCTCCATATGAGATTGCAGTCCATTAGGTCCTAGGCTGTCTCCATATGGTGTTGCAAGTCCTACTATGTCCTGAGCTTTACTCATATGGAATTGCACAGTCCATTTAGGTCCTGAGCAGTCTCCATATGGTGTTGCAAGTCTACTATGTCCTGGGCTGCTCCATATGGAATTGCAGTCCATTAGGTCCTGAGCAGTCTCCATATGGTGTTGCAGAAGTCTACTATGTCCTGAGCTGCCTCCATATGGAATTGCACAGTCCATTAGGTCTGAGCTCTCATATGGTGTTGCAGAGTCCACTATGTCTAGAGCTGCCTCCATATGGGTGCCACAGTCCATTGGGGTCTGAGCTGTCTCCATATGGTGTTGCAAAGTCTCCTATGTCTGAGCTGCCTCCTTATGGAAGATTGCACAGTCCATTAGGTCTGAGCCTGTCCCTCCATGTGGTGTTGCAAGTCTACTATCATCCCTGAGCTGCCTCACATGGAATTCAAGTCCATTAGGTCCTGAGCAGTCTCCATATGGTGTTGCAGAGTCTACTGTCTGTTTGCCTCCATATGGAATTACTTTGATCCATTGGTCTGAGCAGTCTCCATATGGTGTTAAGTCCTTTATGTCCTGAGCTGCCTCCATATGGAATTTTCAGTCCCATTAGGTCCTAGAGCTGTCTCCCTTATTGGTGTTGCAAGTCTCTTTATGTCTGAGCTGCCTCACTTCTGAATTGCACAGTCCATTAGGTCCTGAGCTGTCTCCATATGGGTGTGCAAAAGTCTCTTATGTCTCTTTACCTCCATATGGAATTCTGCACAGTCCATTAGGTCCTGAGCAGTCTCCATATGGTGTTGCAGAGTCTACTATGTCCTGAGCTGCCTCCATATGGAATTGCACAGTCCATTAGGTCCCTGGGCAGTCTCCATATGGTATTGCAGAGTCCCTGAGCTGCCTCCATATAGATTGCACAGTCAGTAGGTCCTGAGCAGTCTCCATATGGTGTTGCAGAGTCTACTATGTCCTGAGCTGCCTCCATATGGAATTGCAGTCCATTAGGTCCTGAGCAGTCTCCATATGGTGTTGCAGAAGTCTACTATGTCCTGAGCTGCCTCCATATGGAATTGCATCCATTAGGTCCTGAGTGATTTCCATGTAGTGTTGCTTCTGTTGCTCCACCAGCACATTGAAAACATATTACACTGACACAAATTATCCATTAAAATGGAATGTACTGGTCCAGTTGTTATTTCAACTTCATGAGCAATTTCATAGATTATTGCACAATGATCTCCCATGATTATTCAGTAAACCAAATTTCATCTACCTCTCTAAATCCCATCTAACTCTTATTCTTTCTTTGGCATTCCCCGTGCCCTGTTTTTTTTTTTTCCTTCTTTCTGTAACCCCTTGCAAACCAGTAATAGTCCTGCCTAGCTTGTGGTGAAATTAATATAACTAGGGGAACCCGTGGAATTTCTATGGAAGGATAATTATGATTTCCTGGAAAAGTTTTACTTTGCCATACTACAAATGATAGTAACGTCTTCAAATTTCTCTATTTGACTTGCTGCACCAATGCAATTCTATTATTTGCCCTTGTTGAAATTTACCAATTCCCTTGCTTCAGCTAACTTTCAAAGCAAAATATAAGTCAACTTATATAAATTTGCACATATATAAATCTACTATCCACCCGTGCATTGATTACTGCTGCCATATCTGGTCGGATGCTCCTGCGATCCACCAAGGTGTCCTTAACAAAATCCAATGGAGAATCTGTAATGAGACCAATTCCGACTTTGCAACTCAGATACAGTCACTTTCTCACCGGCGCAATGTGACTACCCTGTGTCTCTTCTACAAATACTTTCACAGCTTCTGTTCCGATCAACTTAGCTCACTGGTGACCCCTACATATGAATTTATTCGAGCCACATGATTAGCAACTAGGTCCCACCCTTTTACTGTGAAACCAATGAAATGTAAATGCAAATTCTACTCCATCAACTTCTTTTCTCACACTTCCCGCTTGTGGAATTCCCTTCCGTTTACTTGCTTCCCCAACAGCTACAATCTCCAAAAATGTAAATGTAAAGTCAATTGTCATCTCCTATCTCACTAACTTGCATCCTCTCTCTCTTTTTCTCTCTCTCTCATGCTCCTTTCTTCGTCCACTCCCCTCTCATCAATATTCTCATCCTTCTGTTACCCACTGCCTGACACCTCCTATAACCTGTCACTCTTTTTCATAACTTTCCTCCTTTTTAACCCCCTGCACAACAGTGGCAGTAAAATGCCTTGCTTGAGGCAATATGCTTATTAAAAAAAATTCCATACTATTATAATGTGGATATAAAGTGGGGAATCAATTCTACATTACAATCAATATTCAAATTGATCCCCCATTTTATAGCCATTATCATCGTTTCTTGACAACCCCTATATAACCTGTCACTCTTTCTAATAATTTTTCGCCTATGTAACCCCTGCAAAACAGTGGCCGTAAAATGCTTTGCTTGGGGCAATATTATTATAAAAAAAAACATTTCTATACTATTGTAATGTGAAAATAAAAGTGGGGGATCAATTCTACATTACAATCACTGTATAAAGTGATCCCTCACTTTATGGCCAGAGTTATCTTTCTCGTACCCACTTCCTGATACCCCCTGTAACCTGTCACTCTTTCTCATAACTTACCTCCTAGGTAACCCCCTGCAAAACAGTGGCAGTAAAATGCCTTGCTTGTGGCGATATGATTATAAAAAAAAAAACAAAGAAAATATTGTTCATAGATAAGAATAGCCTTATACTAACACGGTATTGTCTGAAAAAAAAGAAAAGACGTTCTTACACAAGCCAAAATTGCTGTAATCAAGAATTGCTACAAACTTATCATAGCCATTGTACACTGTATATCAATTCATTATATCTAAAAATGTTGAAAATTAAAAATCAATATTACCTGATACATGTTTCTATTAATGAATATGCCATTTTTTTCTAATGTAGCTTTATGAAAATATTTTACTACTTGAAAATATATACATTTTTAATATTGATTATACCTCCTTAATAGGAGTTGTACAAAGGAACTGCAGAAACATATTTATTTTATAAATTAAATTTTAAGATCATTTTAAAACTTTTAGTGCTTGTTCTTGAGTTGCCTTATGAGAATCAAACAAGCAAGAATTTAACAAATATATATTTGACAATATAATCCCATATCTTTTTATATTGAAATGATGCATTTCAGAAACTAACAAAGATTTTTCTTAAAGAATTCCTGCAAATATTCAATACAACAAACCAGAAATTATAAAACAGAAACACACCTACTGAACTGTGATATTCAGTGGAATTTTTAATTTACCACAATCTATGTCTTTCAAAAGACATCCATATTCTTGAAAATAAAAAGATGTATTATTAAATATTTCTTCTCGACAACAATCTTTTCTTCTAAGAATATACATCACTCAGGTGGCATACATGATATACGCTTGGGCGACCATGTATCGAAAGAGAATTAACTGACTGGGCATAAGATTATCCCACAGTAGTTTGCCATTGCTTTCTGCGGTAGACTGGTTGCCAGCCAAGGCTATAAAACCCGATCTGTCTTATTATTTAATCCATAACTTGAGGAAAGAGACAGATTAATCCCTTTCTCAAGGGTATTTGTGCATAAGTGAATGCGAGGAATACAACTACAATTCGAATTCAGCTCCTTGATTTGTCGTTCCAAGTTGATATCCACTAAAGAGAAAATAATGATAGGTTAAGAAACCATTCCACATCAATACTGCAAAGAGCAATAACAGCTACTGAACTCGAGAAACTTATTTATCAATAGTAACAATTCAGGATGTGGAAATAGTCAGTCAGTCAAGTGCCATACGTGATACATGCTTTGGGCAATCATGTCTCAAAAGAGACATGACTGACTGGGCAGAAAATTATCCCATAGTAGGTTAACATTGCTTTCTGGTTGCCAGCCAAGGCTATAGATCCCAATTTGTCCTGCAGTTTAACTCATAGCTGGATGAAGAAGGGATAGCTTATATTACATTATTATAACAAGTACAATTAGTGGGGGATCAGTTTGTTAATTCATAACAATAGAAAACTGATTCCCCACTTTATGCTCAGTAGAAGTTTTAATTTTGTTTTGAACTATTATATTCAGTCAGTCAGTTAAGTGTCATACGTGATGCACGCCTTGGGCGATCATGTCTCAAAAGAGACATGACTGACTGGGCAGAAGATTATCCCGCATTAGGTTGCCATTGCTTTCTGTGGTAGGCTGTTTGCCAGTCAGGGCTATAGAACCCAATCAGTTCTGTTATTTAACCCATAACTGGAGAGAGAAGACATAGATTATATTACATTATTATATTAAGTATAATTAGAGGGGGATCAGTTTATTACTTAATAATAATATAAAACTAATCCCCTACTTTATGCCCAGTAGAAACCTTAATTATGTTTTCAACTATTATATTCAGTCAGTCAGTTGAGCACCATGAGTGATACATGCTTTGGGTGATCATGTCTCAAAAGAGACATGACTAACTGGGCAGAAGATTATCCCTCAGTAGGTTTCCATTGCTTTCTGCGGTAGACTGGTTACCGACCAAGGTTACAGAACCCAATCTGTCCAGTTATTTAACCCATAACTGGAGGGAAGAGATGGATTAATACCTTTCCCAAGGGTATTTGTGCGTAAGTTAATGCAAGGAATTCAACTAGAATTTGAACTCAGCTCTCCGATTTTTCATTCCAAGCCAATATCCACTGCACCACAACGCACATCCTAATACCTACAAACATTGATTAAACAACTGCATGTTTATTCACTACCTAAACTAGTGCCTCTTGTAAATGATTTCACTCTTTGTTGTGGATTTATTTTTTGAAGTGGAGGCTAGTATTTGTGCTAAAATCAGTCCTAATATGTTCGACATACAAAACGTTAGGAACTTGAATATAATATGTATTACGCAGTGTAATCTTGCCAGGTCACTGACTACTTTCGCATTTGACTATCAACTACTATCGTCCAACATTGACTGACCCCCGTTCCTCTTACTACTCCTACTTAAATTAGGTGCGAATGTCTATTCACTATAGAATAGGTGTGTTTCACCATAACGCTCTTTTTCTTTGATTTTCTTTCATTATACCTGCCTTTTTAATTATTCCAAAATTAGAAAATAATTCAGATATTCATCATATAAATGTGAAATCACGTTTTTTTTAATGGATCATTTTTCTTCATGCAACCATGTACTCTTTTGATACTATGGTATAGACGAGGTTGAGATAATAGATGAGTAAAGACCAGGTTTTGTCAACTATATCACCATTTTTATTTGTGCTGACTCACTAAAGTTACATCTTTTATTATATGGGAACAATTATCATTTCTGTCCTTTTTGTATTTTGTGTCTTCGATATATTTCTTGTATAAGTCATTGTGGTATTCATGTGAATGTTCATTATTATATACGTATTGCTGTGTACAAGGTATAAAGAGTTTACCTTCTGTGAATATGTATATTCCTGTAAATATAACATATCTGTTTCTCCATGTGTGTGTCAGGTGGAATGTAGTATCTGGTTGCTGTTTGTACTATGTTATACTATGTTTTGGTATGTGAGTGTGTGGATTGTACTCATGAATTAATTCCTTGGTTTTCTGCATATTCTTTGCATGAATATTATTTGAACACATCTCTGGTTTGCACTAAATTTTCTCTTGGCTGGTTGGTGTTTTAATTGAATCTCCAATGGCTGACACAAACTTCCATACATATGGCAGCAAACTGTGAACCAACTAAAGAGGCTAATGATGTGTTCACTGTTTTTTTTTTAAAATTTTCTTAATACTTATGCATTTCTAATTTGATTTTGGTGGGAGCGTTAGTGATAGGTTGACTTTTGTATAACATCAGTTAACTACATAAGCTATGTCCAGTTTATAATCTAGGTTGCCAGCAATATGGAAGAGTATAGATGGAAAAAGTCATCTAAATTACTTATTATTGCCTTGCATCAAGAAAACCTACGTTAAAGTAAATGGTAGTAGTATATTAAATCAAATTTATTATGGAAACTAATGTAACTATTTATTATGTTTATATAATATATGTAATATAATATATGTTTATATATAATTTATTATGGAAACTAATGTAACTATTTATTATGTTTATATAATATATGTAATATAATATATGTTTATATATAATTTATTATGGAAACTAATGCAACTGATAAATTTTCTTACTTTTAAAGAAGCAAATTGTAAAAATTAATCAAAGTTATATCAAGCCTTTTAGAGTAGAAATGGTTATTTACTTAAAACTAATAATTGTGTGTGTGTAAGGCTTGATTTAACTTTGATTAGACTGTGAAATCCTTCATGGTCGAGTGGTCTAAGATGTACCAGATCAATTGGTGGTTTCCCCTATGTTGTTAGGGGTCGCAGATTTGAATCGTGCTGAATGAGACAAATTTTGTAACAAAATTTCTCATAATTAATCAAACTGGTGAAAAAATTATACATATATAGGAAGATAAACATGATTGTACCAATTGCTGATACACTTGCTGCATAATTCAAAATTGAATACGATCAGTAATCTACAGATACATTCCTTCAATCAAGCTTACATTGTTTCAATTATATATTAGTCAGTTAAATGCCATATATGATACAAACTTAAGCAATCATGTCTCTTTTAATCCATCACTGACTAGTCAGAAGATTTCCTGCAAGTGATTTCCATTTATTTCTGCACTAGACTGGTTGCCAACCAAGGCTATAGAACCCAATTTGTCCTGCTATTCAAGTCAATCAGTTAAATGCCATATGTGATTTTTTTTTAATCATTTCAGCCAAAGCAAAGCAGAAATGCCACTGCTGCTCAGGGGGTTACAGAAGAGGTGAGTGATGAGAAAGAGGAACAAGTTACAATGAAGTCAGAGAATGGGTAAGAAAAGGATGAGAATACAGGAGTGAAGAGAGCTGCATGAGAGTAGAGTGGAAAGGAAGAAGAACATGATACAAGGGTTGTCAGGGAAAGGATGCAAGTCAAGGAGATAAGAGATGGCAATTGACATTAAGAGGAGAGTGATGAGAAAGAGGAACAAGTTAGAGAGAGTGGGTAAGAAAAGGATGAGAATACAGGAGTGAAGAGAGCTGCATGAGAGTAGAGTGGAAAGGAAGAAGAACATGATACAAGGGTTGTCAGGGAAAGGATGCGAGTCAAGAAGATAAGAGATGGCAATTGACATTAAGAGGAGAGTGATGAGAAAGAGGAACAAGTTACAGGGGGTGGGTAAGAGAAGGATGAGAACACTGGTGTGAAGAGGTCTGCATGAGAGTAGAGTGGAAAGGAAGAAGAACATGATACAAGGGTTGTCAGGGAAAGGATGTGAGTCAAGGAGATAAGAGATGGCAATTGATATTAAGAGGAGAGTGATGAGAAAGAGGAACTAGTTAGAGAGAGTGGGTAAGAGAAGGATGAGAACACTGGTGTGAAGAGGGCTGCATGAGAGTAGAGTGGAAAGGAAGAAGAACATGATACAAGGGTTTGTCAGGGAAAGGATGCGAGTCAAGAAGATAAGAGATGGCAATTGACATTAAGAGGAGAGTGATGAGAAAGAGGGACATGTTAGAGAGAGTGCGTATGAGAAGGATGAGAACACTGGTGTGAAGAGAGCTGCATGAGAGTAGAGTGGAAAGGAAGAAGAACCTGACACAACGGTTGTCATGGAAAGGATGCGAGTCAAGGAGATAAGAAATGGCAATTTACTTTGCAATTAAATTCTGGGAGATTGTAGTTTTTCAGGAAAGAAAGTACATGGAAGGGAATTCCATTGGTGGAAAGTGCAAGCAAAGAAGCTGATAGTGTAGACGTTGCAGGAACGTTTGATTGGTTTCACTATAAAAGGGTGGGTCTTAATTGCCAATCTAGTAGCCTGACTAAATTCATGCAGAGGATGCACCAGGGAGCTAAGCTCGTCAGAGCAGAAGCCGTGAAAGTATTTGTAGAAGAGACAGAGGGAAGCAACATTATGTCAATGAGAAAGTGACTGGAGTTGAACTACCAGGTTGGGATCAATTACATTACAGATTCTTCATTTGATATTGTTAAGAAGCCCAAGGTTTATAGCAGAGGCACCCGACCAGATGTGACAGCAGTATTCAATGCACGGGGGGGATGGTAGATAATTATGTGTAAGATAGATTTAGACTTGAAAAACTTTGTAGCTCTTCAAAGGGAAGCAACCTTCCAAGCAGCAGATTTAGCTATGGATTCAATGTAGTCATTCCACTTGGTCAGCTGATAGATTTAGACCTAGGAGGCGCAGTGTTGAGACTAGCTTGATTCATTATGATGTGGGGATAGAAGTGGTTGTCTGTGGTGATTATACGAGGGTCATCCAATAAATAAGGTGAATTTTTCAGTATAAGAACTTCTAATACAGATAGAAACTTACTTTTTTTTAATTTTTCAGTGTAGTCTCCCAGCAGTGTCAAACACTTTTCCCATATGTGCACAAGATTCCATATTCCCTCAGCGTAAAAATCTTTGGACTGATGTCTCAGCCAATCGCTCACAGCAGTTTTGACTTCATCACCACTTCATACTTTGTGTCTCTCGTGAACACTTTCAAGGGACCAAACAGGTGAAAGTCTGAAGGAGCAAGGTCTGTGCTGTAAGCGAGAGAAACACTGCCTGAGACAACTCTACCTTTTTCTGTTTGTGCTCTACAGTAAGCATCTTTGGCACCCATCGGCAGCTGACCTTTGAGTAGGCAAGGTCATCATGGACAATTTTGTATGCTATCCCAACAGATAGGCTTAAAGTCCTTGCAATGTCATTCACTATCACCCTTCTGTCAGACTGAATGAGGTCATTGACTGATTTGATCACCTCAGGAGACCTCACTTCTGTAGACTTCCCAGGCGTGTCTTCATCCTCAACACTGCTCCGTCCTTCTTTAAACAATTTAGCCCACTTGTAGACATTTTTTTGGCTGAAAAATGTGGCACCATGCACAATCGACATGCTTATGAATTTCAACTGGTTTGCACCTTTCAGCAACCAAAAACTTGATAACTGACCTCTGTTCAATCCTGGAGCATACTTCTTGGTCAGCCATATTTTTTAATTTCCAAAACTCTCAATTTTTTTTCAATCTGCAAAAAAAGTTAAATCCCTTTGAAAAAGAAGTAAACAAAAAAAATAACAAAAAAGTAAGTTTCTATTTGTATGAGAAGTCCTTATACCGAAAAATTCACCTTATTTATTGAATGAACCTCGTAGAAGTCCTTATACCGAAAAATTCACCTTATTTATTGAATGACCCTCATAGAAGTCCTTATCCTGAAAAATTCGCCTTATTTACTGAATGACCCTCGTAGAAGTCCCTATACCGAAAAATTCACCTTACTTATTGAATGACCCTCGTAGAAGTCCTCATACCAAAAGATTTTCCTTATTTATTGAATGGCCCTCATAGAAATCCTTATACTGAAAAATTCACCTTATTTATTAAATGACCATCGTAGAAGTCCTTATCCCAAAAACTCACCTTATTTATTGGATGACCCTCATAGAAGTCCTTATCCTGAAAAATTTGCCTTATTTACTGAATGACACTCATATGAGAGCAGCTTTGTTTTGGAAGCATTAACATTTATGAGCCATTTCATACCTGAGTTCACCACAAACTGAATATTCCTTTTAAACTCAGCAGCCAAATTTGTTTGGTCAGCATTGGTGGATTTTTTATCAAGATGGAAATAAATTGTTGTGCTGTAGGCATAAATACCTACTCGGGATCTGATTACATCAAGGAGATTGTTGATGAAGATCAGAAATAGTATAGGACCTAGAATAGAGCCTTGAAGGACACCCGCATTCGTATGATAGTATCTGGAAGAATGCCCATTCAGTACGCTTAGGCGATCATGTTTCTTTTGATCCATTACTGATCCAGCAGAAGATTTTTCCACAGTAGGTTGCCATTTCTTTCTGCAGTAGACTGGTTGCCAACCAAGGCTACACAACCTGTTATTTAACCTGTAGCTGAAGGGAGAATAGATACATTAATACATTTCCAAGGGTATTTGTGTGTAAGTGAATGCAAGGAATTCAACTAGAATTCGAACTCGGTTCTCTGGTTTTTTCATTCCGAGTCAATAGCAATTGCACCACAACGCACATCCAGCTAAAATATTAATCTCTAAAACCTTCTTAAAGGAGAAAAGAAAGGATCTGAATAAAAATAATGGATAAATGCATATTTTAAAGACCCACTTCACTATTTTCTCCCAACTAATATCTCTCAATTCCAGAAGCAATTAAAATCGTATTCATTGAACCAAACTGATGCATCCTCCCGAGGGTGTCCATTAACTTCTCTCAGATTCTCTTTTGTTTGGTTGTTGTTTTGTTTTTCTGGCATATCAACCTCGCCGGGTCATTTATTGCTAACTAAATTGTATTTATTTATTGCTAGTAATACCTTTTGCTTTTTCAACAATTTATTGTTGTTTAATATAAGTTTTGGGTCTAGTAATACTTTTTTCTTTTCGAGTATCAAAATTCATTGGGATTTGTTTTTAAGGGCACGGTTCCCAAGTCATAACCTGTTATTTAACCTATAACTGGAGGGAAGGGACGGATTAATACCTTTCCCAAGGGTACCAGTGCTTAAGTGAATGCAGGTTATTCAACTGGAATTTGAACTTGGCTCACCGATCTCTCTTTCTGAGCTGATATCCTCTGCAACACAATGCACATCTGTCACTATACACTTACAGCACCTGGTATTCCCAAGCGGTCACCCATCTAAGTACTGACCAGTTTCAATGTTGCTTAACTTTTGTGATCAAGCGAGAACCAGTGTCTTCAACGTGATATGGCCGTAAGCACGCACATTCATCACTAAGTGCTTGCCGCACCTGGTATTTCCAAACGGTCATCCAGCTAAGTACTGACCAGGCTCAACGTTGCTTAACTTCGGTGATCGAGTGAGAACCGGTGTATTCAACGTGATATGGCCGTAAGCCCGATTCTCTTTACCTCTGTATAAAAGAACGCCACTTTATCATTCCAGTTACTGTAATCCACTCAGGTGGTGGGTTAATAATTATTTTTGCAGTAAACTGGTTGCCAACCAAGGCTATTGAGACCAATCTGTCCTGCTATTTAAACCATAACTGGAGGAAAAAGAGATGGATAAATACTTTTTCCAAGGGTATATGTGCGTAACTGAATGCAACAAATTCAACTGGAATTCGAACTCAGCTCTGCGATTTCTGATTCCTATCCAATATACCTTGCAACATAGCACGCATCCTTATTTTGGTATTCATGTCTTATAAGCAACCAATTCTGAATATGAAAATGTTTCTTTTTGTATTCTTCACACTTGTCACACACTCCTTCAAGAATTTGGTATATTTTTTTAATAAAGCAATATAACATTAGAGTCTTAAAAGACAAGCAAGATTACAAGGTATTGCCCATGACATAATGTCCCTTGTGTGTGTCACAAAAGGTTGACTTTGACATTGTCTTTTGCTCGACTGATGAAATACCTCCTGCTTGACTGCAATCCGAATTCAGTAAAACATTTCTGAATGAACAGAGGCTATTTTCTAGTATTTCAGCTTTTATTAATTGGCTCTGTTGTCTGCACCACTGACCCGAACTGATCCGATAGCGACCCCAAGGGCACTGACCTTAATGTCATTGCTATGTCAGTCATACTTATGGTCAGACGAATATACATTAATCTGACATTAAAGCTCTTATTATGGTTTTTATAGACACATTTTATCAATATTATGAAATCTGAGTCAAGATTGATTCTGTAGACATTAGCTATTTTATTAACACTGCTTCTTTTATGTACCACACAAAATGAAAATTATAATAATAATAATAATAGTGACCGTTATACCAGCCATTACTAGAATGGTCCTAAAGAACCTAGGAAAAAGAATTGAAATTCAGTGAAAGAGTCAGAAATATTTATATGACAGCATTGCTGAAAGCATCTTGAATACTGAGGAAGGTGCTGGAAAATTACTGCCACTTTATCACAAGTGTTAATTATCAATTACTGCCAGTGTGACTGCTCAATCAATGAAATGATAATAATCCCAACGAGGTATCTATGTAAATGTATGGCTGGCTACTCGTATCCAAGGATGCCTGTCTAATGCCTGTTGCAGACGCCTGCTCAGGCATATTTGTGTTTGTTCAGTGCTTACAGAACCCACCTGTAGTTTATACTGCAACTATAATGAGCAGAGCTTAGTTACAATTTCTATCTACTCCAATTAAAAAAAAACAGAAAGAAAAAAGAAAAGAGTAAAAAGTTTGGAAAAGAGAAAACCGGAAACCGCATCCTAAACAGGGAACAAGGGATGAGCCTCTTCATCTATTCAATAGACATGGGTGGAGTGTGAACCATGCGATAGATTAGTCTATCTACTCCAATTGAAAAAAAAGAAAAAAATAAATTTCCATTTGGCTCTTAGTCCATTCAACACTTTGTTCAATATTTTTTTGACATGTTCCTTCCTCATTTTAGTCAACTCTTTTTCTATGCAACACTTTGTTCATTCAATATTTAGTCCATGCAACACTTTGCCTTTTTTAAATTTGTCCATTCATCATTTAGTCAGTTTTATATTTTTGTCCAATCAGCTGTTTGTAAATTCAATGTTTTGTTTGTTCAAATATGTAGATTGTTTAACACATTTTGTTCATTCAACATTTTTTTTAACATTATTTAACATTCTATGAATACTTTCGTGACTTCTGCTCCAATGAACTTAGCTCACTGGTGCCCCCTATATGTAAATTTACTCGAGCCACAGGATTAGCAACTAGGTCCCACCCTTCTACTGTGAAACCAATGAAATGTAAACGTAACTTCTACTCCTCCTTTTCTCGCACTTCCCTCCTGTGGAATCCCCTTTCGTTTACTTGCTTTTCCGACAGATATAATCTCCAAGAATTTAAATGTAAAGTCAATAGTCATCTCCTATCTCACTAACCTGCATCCTCTCTCTCTCATACTCCTTTCTCCGTCCACTCCACTCTCATCAGTATTCTCATCCTTCTCTTACTCACTTTCTGACACCCCCTATAACCTGTCACTCTTTCTCATAACTTTCCTTCTCTGTAATCCCCTGCAAAACAGTGGCAGTAAAATGCCTTGCTTGGGTCGATATGATTATCAAAAAAAATCCTACGATTCATATTTTTTTTTCTTTCTTTTTCTCTCTTCCTTTCATTCTACCTTCCTTTCTTTCTTTCTTTCTTTCTTTCTTTCTTTCTTTCTTTCTCATGCTCCTTTCTCTGTCCACTCCACTCTCATCAGTATTTTCATCCTTCTCTTACCCACTTCCTGACACCCCCTATAAACTATCACTCTTACTCATTACTTTTCTTCTATGTAACCCCCTGCAAAACAGTGGCCTTGCTTGGGGCAATATGATTATAAAAAAAAATTTCTATATTATTATCATGTGTATATAAAACGGGGGATCAATTCTATATTACAATCAATATATAAATTGATCCCTCACTTTATGGCCACTATCATCTTTCTTTTACCCACTTCCTGACACCTCCTGTAAAATGTCACTCTTTCTTATAAATTTCCTCCTATGTAACCCTCTACAAAACAGTGGCAGTGAAATGCCTTGCTTGGGGCGCTATGATTATTAAAACAAAAAAAATTATGTTTATTCATCATTTTTAATTAGTTTGATTCTTTTTCTGTTCAGCACTTTGTTCTCTTGATAATTTGTATGTTTTGCATTTTGTCCATTTGTCATTTTGTCTTTCAACACTTTGACCTTTGACACTTTGAACTACTACCAAATTAGACCACATTGAAACCACTGCACTGAAAACCAACAAAAATGATATGATCAAGGGAAGACCATGAAGAAGTGATGAATGTTGACCGTAAGGAAACTCGTCTGCTTATGAACATATACAGTACTGTGCAAAAGTATTAGGACGAACTATTTTATCTTTTATGAGGCATATTGACAGAAAATAAACAATTTCATTAAAGTAATTTTATTTGATTTACTCGACAAATGTTTTAACAAGAAAAAATCCTTGTTACAAAATAAATTTAATATTTTGTATAATAGCCTTTTGCTTTGAAATAATAAAATAAATGCGACAATTTACCAATCACACCTAGTATGTATATATATATAGATATATATATATATATATATATATACAGTACTGTGCAAAAGTATTAGGACAAGAACTATTTTATCTTTTATGAGACATCAAAATAAAGTTTAAATTCACCCCTGTCCTAACACTTTTGCACTCTACCAGTAATGTGCAGAAGTATTAGGACAGGTGTGATTTTTCTAAAAACCTCACTCACTAAAATTCAAATACAGGGTGAAAAGTCAAACATTTGTAACAATTATTTAACTAAAAAAGAAGAGGAATTAAAACTTTAAAATTTGAATTGGCCTCCACAAAGTCCTGATCTCAATCCTATTGAACATCTATGGAATATTCTGGATAAAAAATTGATAAATCTAATGTTACTTTGCAATATACACTTTGGGAACAAATACAAGCTGCTTGGCAGGAGATACCATTAGATACATTGAAGAAGCTTGTGATGTTAATGCCTGACAGAATGAAGGCTGTGATCAAAGCAAAAGGCGATTATACTAAAGATTAAATTTATTTTGTAACAAGTATTTTTCTTGTTAAAGCATTTTTTGAGTAAATCAAATAAAATTACTTTAATTAAATTGTTTATTTTCTGTCAATATACCTCATCAAAGATAAAATAGTTCTTGCCCTAATACTTTTGCACAATACTGTATTTTTATATCTATATCTATATATATATATATATATACATACATATATATATATATATATATATATATATACATATACATCCATATATATATATACATACATATATATATACATATATCTATATATATATATTTATGCATACATATACATACATATCTCTCTCTCTCTCTATATATATATATATATATACATACATATATATATACATACATATATATATACATATATCTATATATATATATATATACATACATACATACATACATATATATATATATACATATATACATACATATATATATATATATATATATATATATATATTGCGATTGTTAAATTATCTCAGTTATTTTATTATTTCAAAGCGAAAGGCTATTATACTAAATAAAATATGCCTTATAAAAGATTAAATATTTCTTGTCCTAATACTTTTGCACAGTACTGTATATATATATATATATATATATATATATATATCC
The DNA here is from genome assembly GCA_037127315.1 of Ascarosepion bandense. Taxonomy (NCBI): domain Eukaryota; kingdom Metazoa; phylum Mollusca; class Cephalopoda; order Sepiida; family Sepiidae; genus Ascarosepion; species Ascarosepion bandense. Next base: position 199,614 of record JBBBDQ010001577.1, read on the forward strand.
CCACTGAAAGAAGCATCACCATAAAAACTCTACAAGAGAAACCTCCAAATATGAAGATTTAAAAATAACTATCATGCAACCTACACTTTTTCGGACTCTAATGAACTCTACCTATTATTATGAATATCGAGAGAATATGCCTCTTGGGGTGGAGTCGAGTTGGGTTGAGTCACCCCGGTCTAATACTTGGCAGTCAGACTGATGTGTAGCACTCTTATATATATATGATTCTCTAATTCTCAAGTTTGAGTTTTCTTCCAAACCTATTCTGCGTCCATGTTGTGGAGTGGTTTTCACACTGAAGGTTATCATCATGCTATCTCGGTTGCTAATTGACTTAACGCACCTAAAATGTTAGGAACTTGGTAATCTTCCACTGTAAGCTGACTCCTTAGTATTTGGCTAACTGCCAACTAATATCAACTGCTTAGTAGTTCTATTGAATTCCAATAGAACTCTAAAGAACTTCTAAGAACTCCTAAGAACTTCCCAAGAAAGTCGAGTTAACTTTCTGTTAAATCTTATTAATATAGAAGGGAGAGTCCATTACCTGAGGAATATGTGTGTTTCACCGTAACAGTCCACAACAATAACAAATAGAAAAAAAGACTATAAAAATAGGGCATGTTGATTTTTCACTTTTTTAGAAAATCACTGTTTCACTCATTGTAAAAGCTGGCCTCTGATATGATAAGTACAGTCATCAAAAAGGAAAATTCATGGCTTTTACCAATTTTTGAGTATTCAGTTTTATCTAAAAACTATATAAATACCTAATTTTTGCTCGTTGTAAAAGCTGGCCTCTGATGTGATAAGTATTGTTACAAAAAGTAAATTCATGGCTTTTACCAATTGTTGAGAATTCCGTTTTATCTAAAAACTATATAAATACCTAATTTTCACAGGTTTTTTGCCTACAAAATTGTTGTGGAGTTGTTGTCACGCAATCTTTGTTAACAAGTTTTTATGGCCTAGTAAAAGTAACCCTAACTCTAACCCTAATCAGCAAAATAGAAGTGTAAGTTCAAACTGTATAGTTACGCTGCATCACAACTGTCTTATGACTGTCATTTGACTGCCTCACAGCTGCATCCCTGGAAGTCACTCAGGTTATTATTTATTAAAGGAGGAAGAGTCTATTATTTATTGAAGGAGGAAGAGTCTATTCCTATAGATAGAGTACCATAACAAAAGTTTTACTATTTCAAGAAGAAATCCAAATAAATTTAATATCTTTTGCATTAGACATATTGAATGGAAAATATATTCAAACCAGAATTCTAATTATAAAACGCCATTAGCAAAATAGGAATTTTTTTACTGCATTCAATAAGTAAGAACTTTGTATAATATTGTAAAAGATTACAAAAAATTGCTCAATTAATAATATTTGTTAGATTATTTCTTAGATAATAATTAATAAAACAAAAATTGGATAAATGTGTACGTAACCCCAAAATACTGCTCAACAGAAATTATAAGACAAAATGTTGTAAATTTGCATTGTTTATTGAAAATCATACTAAAAAGACTACAATGTATATGATATTACGTGATATAGAGAAATTATTCAGGATAATTTCTCTTTGAAATTGAGATCTTTTTTGATGCCACAATGAGCCTCTTTATTATAATAAAGGCTATTGTGTATTTATTTGTATATATATATATATACGAGAAAATGTGTTTTTGCTCTGCGTCACTGCCTCTTAGTTAATCCTTTTTGGTTAGTTTAGTATCGAGCACTTTTCTTGCTTTGTGGTTTGTTCCGTTTGAGGTTTTTTTTTCTTTGCTGTGAAGTGCTGTATGCATTATCGGTGCTCCGCAGTTTTCTTTTTTTTTCCCCCTCGTTGTCCAAAGCTTTATAGCCGAGGGCGATAACGGAATTAGATTCTGCCGGTTATTCGTGGTTCTTAAAAATTACTTGTGTAACATTTTAAGATTTGAATACGTACAGAGTCAATTTTATTATTATATATATATATATATATATATATATATATATATATATGAAAGTATTTGTTATAAACTGCCTTCAAAATTTTACCATTTCAAGAATAAATCCAAATAAATTTCATATCTTTTGCATTAGAAACTTTTAATGTAAAATATATTCAAACCAGAATTCTAATTATGAAACTCCATTAGCAAAATAAGCAATTCTTTACTGTATTTTATTAGTAAAAACTGTGTAAAACATTGTAACAGGTTATAAAAAAAGTCCACTCAATGAATAAAAGTTTGTTAAATAATTTGTTAGATCATAATTAATAAAAACAAAAAATAGATAAAAGTGAATATAACACAATAATACTACTGGGTACAAATTATATGACAAAATCCACCCACATCTATTGAACGGGTGAAGAGGCTCATCCCTTGTTTCCTGTTTAGGATACGGTTTCCGGTTCTCCCTTTTCAAGACTTTTTCACTCTTTTATTTATTTATTTTTTTCCAATTGGAGTAGATAGACTAAACTATCGCCCGGTTCACACTCCACCCACATCTATTGAACAGGTGAAGAGGCTCATACCTTGTTTCCTGTTTAGGATGCGGTTTCCGGTTTTCCCTTTTCAAGACTTTTTCACTCTTTTATTTATTTATTTTTTTCCAATTGGAGTAGATAGACTAAACTATCGCCCGGTTCACACTCCACCCACATCTATTGAACAGGTGAAGAGGCCAGGTTTTGCATTTACCTTGTTTCCTGTTTAGGAATGGCGGTTTCCGGTTTTCCCTTTTCAAGACCCTTTTTCAACTTTTCTTTTATTTTTATTTTTATTTTTTTCCAATTGGAGTAGATAGACTAAACTATCGCCCGGTTCATCACTCCACCCACATCTATTGAACAGGTGAAGAGGCTCATACCCTTGTTTCCTGTTTAGGATGCGGTTTCCGGTTTTCCCTTTTCAAGTCTTTTCACTCTTTTTATTTTTATTTTTTCCAATTGGAGTAGATAGACTAAACTATCGCCCAGTTCTCACTCCACCCACATCTATTGAACAGGTGAAGAGGCTCATCCCTTGTTTCCTGTTTAGGATGCGGTTTCCGGTTTTCCCTTTTCAAGTCTTTTCACTCTTTTTATTTTTATTTTTTCCAATTGGAGTAGATAGACTAAACTATCGCCCAGTTCTCACTCCACCCACATCTATTGAACAGGTGAAGAGGCTCATCCCTTGTTTCCTGTTTAGGATGCGGTTTCCGGCTTTCTCTTTTCCATTCTTTTTACCCTTACGTAGCCCCCTGCGCATCAGTGGCATTACCGCCTTGCTTGGGGTGATATGATTAAAAAAAAAAAAAAAATGTTTTGACTTAAAATTGTTTATTGTCTACTGAACTGTATAATAGTTAACATCATAATATAATTAAATTGTTCAGCATAATTTCTCTTTGAAGTTAATTGAGGTCTTATTTGATAGCAAAATGATTCAGTAATAATGTGCTTCTACCGTGCGTCTTGTCCATACAGAAAGCTTCAGTGAATTCACTGGAATTAATTTGCAGTACTATAACCTAAACTTAATCTTTAAACTCATTTAGTCAAAAGAAACAATGATTTGGAAAGACATATTTCAAGTTGAGTGAAACACTGCACTTCCAAAATTAACCTGCCCTACTATAACCATACCCAGTGGTACAGATTGCGTTGGTCCAGTCAAGAAAAAAATAGGAAAATGTACTAACACAATCCCTGGCAGCATCAAGATACAAGAAGTCTTCCTTAGCGCTGCTGATATATCTAAACTTATTTATAAATGGAACTTTTCTCTGCGTGTGTGTGTGTATCCATTACCTACAGACTCTGAAACGGCTGAACCGATTTTCTTGAAAATTTACACAGTTGTACTATAAGCATCTGCGAGTGTTCTTAGCTAGGTTTTGTGTCGAGGTATCCCCATTAAATATTGAAAATCGATAATCGATAATCGAAAAAATCGGGTTATAGAAGGAGTGGTCCGATTTTAATCAAATTTGATATACTCATAGACAAAGACATAAGAAACGATATTCAGAAATTTCAAGGTTGCAGTTCTTACACTAGTGCAGAAAATCGATAATATATATATATAAAAGGCAAGATGTTTGTGTGTGTGTCTGTGTATCTGCCTGTATATCTGTATTTTTTTCAGCCCTTTTATTTTAGTTTTTGCTTCAGGTTTGGCTCTAAGTAGGTATAATTGTAGTTCTTAGTCTCAGCCATGATATGATAATTCAGTAATTTTTTGTTTACTCAGAGAACTTATTTAGTCTTCAAAATTCATTTTACAACAAAAAAACTTATTTGATTTCGATACGAGGAAATCAAAATTTGACTTACATCCATTCATTTTTCTTTCAGTCTACGGTTTCGCTTTAACTGGAAATAACTATTGCTTTTTAGTCTTTTGTGCCAACGTCCAAAGAGTCTGAGCTCCAGGACCATGGATTAGTTTTAAAGCTTTCATTGCACTGGAGCAATGCCAGGCTATACTGCTAGTTAAATATAACCATATCCATCAACTAAATCTATCACACCTGCATAGTAGGTTTAAGTCCAAGGGACATGAGTGAACAAAGAATGACATTAAGAAATGAATTTGAATAATAATAAATGAATATTTACACCGATAGTGACTAACACTGGAGATTTATTCCCCTGACACCAAAGGAAATTTGCGATTGATAAGATAGCACAGTATATTCATTGGAAGATATGTTAATATTATTTTAGTCTGAGGGCCATATCATATTGAAACACCAGCTCTTGTACAATCACCGAGGTTAAGCAACATCGATGTTGGTTATTACCTAAATGAGTCACCACTTGGGAATATTTGCTGCTGTAAACTTGGATGCGTCTGTGGTATAATGTACAATGGCTCAGATTTGGAACTTGGGAATACCAGGTGCTGTAAGCTTGGATATGCAGGTAGAGTAATGAATAATGCGACAAAATTGGAAATTTGAGTTCAATCCTAGGCTGATTCTTTAAATTAACTTACAAACAAATACCCTTGGGAAAGGAATGAACCTAATTTTTCTCCCCCAGCTATGGGATAATTAGTAAAACTATCAATAAGTTATTATAGTTTCACCAAAATTCTTAAAATCTACAAAGATATATATTTCTGGCATTAAATAGTTCATAAAAGGTTGATAGGACATAAAAAATCAGTTTGTTCAAGAATATGAAAATATAAGTAAATATAATCTCCTGAATCCCTCTTGCATATATACAAATCAACCATCCGTCCGTGCATGGAATATTGCTGTCATATATGGTCAGGCGCACACACTGTTCATCTCAGTGTTCTTGACAGGCTCCAAAGGAGAATCAGTAATGTGATAGGTACCGACTTGGCTGCTCAATTACAGTCACTTTCTCATTGACGAGATGTGGCTTCCCTCTGTCTGTTCTATAAATACTTTCATGGCTTCTGCTCCAATGAACTTAAGTCACTGGTGCCCCTGCCACAGGAGTTTACTTGTGCAACCAGACTGGCAACAGGGTCCCACCTATTCACAGTTAGATCAACCAAATGCAGATGACAATTCTACTCCATCAGCTTCTTTTCTCGCACTTCCTGCCTGTGGAACTCTCTTCCATATTCTTGCTTTCCTGATGGCTACAACCTCCAGGAATTTAAATGCAATGTCAATACCCGTCTCTTAACCACTTGACTCTAGTTCTTTCTACACCACCCTGTATATCTTTTCCTTTTTCTTTACCTTTGCAACTGTCATCACAATTGTATTCCCATCCTTCTCTTGCTCCTTTCTAACTGGTTCGTCTTTCTCTTTACTCTCTTTCTATCTAATCTTTTTACTCTTATGTAGCCTCATGCACATCAGTAGCATTACTGCCTGGCAATTAAGAAAAAAAATATATAAAAGTATAAAAATATATTTTTGTTGTGAGAATATCAGTAATATATTTTATTATATATATATATATGTATATATATATATATATATATATATATATATATTAACCACTTGACTCCAGTTCTTTCTACACCACCCTGTATATCTTTTCCTTTCTCTCTACCTTTGCAACTGTCATCACACCTGTATTCCCATCCTTCTCTTGCTCCCTTCTTTGACAACTCCTGTAACTGGTTCGTCTTTCTCTTTACTCTCCTCCTATCTAATCTTTTACTCTTATGTAGGTGGTAACACCACTGATGTGCAGGGGGCACATCAGTGGTGTTACCACCTTGCTTGGGATGATACAATTAAAAAAATATATATAAGAAAATTGAAAAATGTGGTACCTTAAAACTTAAAATGTGGTACCTTAGAACTACTTGTGAGACACATAATAATTGAAGTGTTATGCTCAAACAAATTATCATAATCTCTGGCACCCCATATTGAAAAGAAATTTTTAAAAATTGATTGCCAAGAAATAAAAAGGCATAAATAGACTGGAACTAAAATGCAATCATTTAATTTTTATAATAAATAAATTTTTAAAAAATACAAAGGAGTACAATTAAAATACTTTTGGTAAAAATGTAAACTGCATATGTATATAAGAACAGAATATTTTACTGAATTTCTTGTTTCTTTTTTTAAATATTACGTCAATCATTTCCATACTTAAACAGTTTACTGCACAATTTACACATTAACAGAGAGTCAAAAAGCACACTAGAGCATTGCACATTGTCCCCTATCTTAAGATCAACCATTTGTGTCTGTTAGATGATTGTTTAAATCTGCCAGTAATTGTTTCTGCATCCAGTTCATCTAACAATTCCTTTTCAATGGCTAGCAACGTATATGATTCCAAATTCTCCCCAGATTTTCTCGAACTTGTCTTTATGTGGCACAAGGCCGAAAGTATTGGGTACCCAGTGTAGATTGAACTCACTGCTCAGTTGTAATAGGTTCTAGCAAGACAAGCTTGTTAACCATTACACCATGCTGAGGTGCCCCTTTGAATAATTGATAGTGAGCAGTGACTTTATTAAGTTCTCATTCCATTTTTATTACTAAAAAACTCGCCTGTGTTTGTTTCTTTATTTTATTTTTATTTTATGTATGGTGCACAATTTTTTTTATAATCATATCGCCCCTAGCAATATGATGTGGATATAAAGCGGGGGATCAATTTATATATTAATTGTAATGTAGAATTGATCTCCCACTTTATATCAACATTATAATAGTATAGAATTTTTTTAGGCTTACGGCCTATCACGTTGAATACACCGGTTCTCGCTTGATCACCAAAGTTAAGCAACATTGAGCCTGGTCAGTACTTAGATGGGTGACTGCTTGGGAATACCAGGTGCTGTAAGCGTATAGTGATGGATGTGCGTTGTGGTGGATATCGGCTCGGAAAGAGAAATCAGTGAGCCGAGTTCAAATTCCAGTTGAATACCCTGTATTCACTTAAGCACTGGTACCCTTGGGAAAGGTGTTAATCCATCCATTCCCTCCAGTTATGGGTTAAATAACAAGGGTAGGACTTGGGGACCCTGCTCTTAAAAACAAATCCCACTGAATTGTGAAAAAGAAAAAATGTTTTAAAAATAAAATAACCTTACCCAAAAAGTCATTGGTTGTGACCTTAAATGATCCCATAAGGATTGATAGGTCGTTAAGCCTCAAACACAAACAAACAAATAGAATGTTTTTTTTAATAATCATATTGTGTCAAGCAAGGCATTTTACTGCCAAGTAAATTGAAGGGAATTCCGCAGGCGGGAAGTGCGAGAAAAGAAGCTGCTGGAGTAGAATTTGCGTTTACAATTTATTGGTTTCACAGTAAAAGGGTGAGACCTAGTTGCTAATCTTGTGGCTTGAGTAAATTCATATATAGGAGGCATCAGTGAGCTAAGTTCATCGGAGCAGAAACCGTGAATGTATTTGTAGAAGAGACACAGGGAAGCCACATTGCGCCGGTGAGAAAGTGATTGTATCTGAGCTGCCAAGTCGGGATCGATCACATTAGAGATTCTCCGTTGGATTTTGTCAAGGACACATAGAGGATAGCAGGAGCACCCGACCTGATATGGCAGCAATATTCAATTCATGGGCGGATGGTAGATTTATATATGTTCAGGATTGTTTCAGACAATCCACGAGGGGCTCACTTGCCATCAATCAAACTGATGCACTGACCAGTTTGCTATCTTTTTTTTCTGTTGCTATGTCAGACAAAATAATAAGTTGATGAAAACAAGAATAAAAAAGAGAATTTGTAATGAATTATAAAAAAAAGGATCTTTTCTGTTAATTCACCCAAATAATGTAAAGTCCTTCATCGTTTATATACCGTGTCTCTTTCAGGACGTAGGTGATCATGGCTCTCCACATCTTTCTCTCTCTTGTAGCTCTTAATATATTTTGCCATGATATTTTATCAAAACCTTGCTTTACCATCTTTTTCCTTAATCACATCAAGCATGACACGCACTGTTTTCCCATGTCCTGCTTTCCCTTTGTCGGCCTTGTGTATATCAGATTCTCCAAACCCTCTTTCCTCATTGCGTGTCCCAGAAATGTCAGCTGTCTCTTCCAGATGTCAAGTATAAGTTTCCTTTTTGTTTCAGTTCTCTCCAAAACCTTGTTGTTGATCACATGCGTCATCCATGGTATCTTCAGCATCCTTCTGTAGAACCACATTTCTTTTGCGTGTGTTTGTTTCTTTATGGCATTTTTATTTGATGCAAGATTCCATCACGGGCCCAATTGCCATTGGGAAATCTGACACCCTACCGACAACTACCACTGGCAGTGTGTGGAATGGATCATTTACTCAGGAGAGTATCATCAACATAAAGACAATTATAAATCCAGTACATCAGTTTTCCAAACATTCCAAACAATCTCTGTGTCACATTTTTGGAATGGAAATTTGCTTGCACCGCACTAAATTTAATATGATAAAAAGTACATTAAAAATAAAAAAAAACAAACAAAGGGTTGAAAGGGAGATAACCAAGGATTCAAAGTCAGAAAAATAATCATTGATAACTCTCTCCTCCAATTTACTGATCCTGGTTACTATATTCTTAACACTTGATATAATGCAAAAATCTCACAATGGTAAAATTATTTATCAATATTTTTACTATGACCCATGGGTTGTACTTACAATTAATCCATAAGAATATTTTAAATTTTGAAATATTTATTTTTGGCATATGAATCTTTGAAACTGTTTCTTAATCTTTGATTATCTTTCCATCTCACCCGCTATCCTCTTCTGACACACTTCTATACCACACCATTTTTTGGCCCAGCACAACATTTTCACCAAATGTCAGAATGTCATCCCTCTATTTTTAGAGCAGTTTTCAAGAATGTCATGCCCAAAAGATGCATTAGAAATAACAGGCATATATTATTGAGAATCGCCATTATTTTCTGTATTAGTACATCTACATGGTGCGATTGGTAAATTGTCACCATTTTTATTTTTATAAATTGTGTAAAAAACGGCCTGCATACGGACAGGTAACGACCTCAGTAGATACACAAAGATAGAAAAAGGCGTAAGACAAGGCTGTGTCTTTTCACCGGATTTGTTCAACCTATACAGCAAGAATATTTTGAGGACCCTAGATGACACACCAGGATTTATTATTGGAGGCCACAACCTGAACAACATAAGATACGCGGACGATACAGTACTGATTGCAGACACGGAAAGGAAACTGCAAGATCTCATACAGAAAGTAGCAGTGGAGAGTGACAAGATGGGACTACAAATAAACTTTAAGAAAACTGAGTGCATGGTCATCAGCAAAAGATACAACCCAAAATGCCAAATACAGGTGGGGGATAACAGAATCAAACAAGTCCAAGAATTTAAGTACCTAGGAAGTGTTCTAACAGGAGATGGAAAGTGCGACACGGAGATCCGAAGGCGAATTGGCATGGCAAAGGACGCGTTCCAGAAGATGAGCAAAATACTAACACACAGGAAGATCTCAATAGAAACGAAGAAAAGAGTGCTAGACTGCTACGTGATGTCAGTTCTTCAGTACGGCTGTGAATGCTGGACAATATCATCGAAAATGAGGACAAAACTGGAAGCGGCCGAAATGTGGTTCTACAGAAGGATGCTACGGATATCGTGGACTGAGCATACAAGCAACGACGAAGTGTTAGAAAGAATGGCAACAAAAAGGAAATTGATGCTGAGCATCAGGAAGAGACAACTGAAGTTCCTGGCAATGAGGAAGGAAAGCCTGGAGAACCTGATACTGACTGGTCAGATAGAAGGAAGGAGAGACAGAGGAAGGCAGCGGATAACATATTTGCAGGGCCTGATCAGGTGGATGACGGAACGGGGGTTGCCAGGAGCAACAGGAGCAAACATACTAAGAGCCACAAGGGATAGGGAGACGTGGAGATCCATGATCGCCTACGTCCTGAAGGGACAGGGCACATAGAAGAAGAAGAAGAAGGCATTTCATTCTCTAGAACAGTGGTTTCTAAGCTTTTTTCTCTGTGTCACATTTTCAGAATGAAAATTTGCTTCCACCCTCACTAAATTTGATATGATAAAAAGTACATTTAAAAATTTAAAAAAAAACAGAGGGTTAAAGGGAGATAACCGAGGTCTCAAAGCCAGAACATTACCATTGATAACTCTCTCCTCCAATTTGTGGACCCTAGTTAGTATATTCTTAATACTTAATATAATGCAAAAATATCACAATGATAAAATCAGTAAATAATTATTTATAACTATTTATACTGGGACTCACACGTACCATCACAATTGATTCATAACCATCTTTTAGATTTTGAAATCATATTTATTTTTGGCATATGAATTTATTGAAAATGTTTCTAAATATTTGATTGTCTACACTATTTACATTATTCAGACTATTGTCCTCATCTTTACTGCAATGTTTACAATGTCTTTGTATTTGTATACGCAGGCCTTCTTCAGGTTCTAGGAATTTCAAACCGACCCTTTATTACAATCATTGGGGTATATCATTCTCATTCTATGTGAATTCTCACTTCTGGTAGCCATGTAGTTATCTCCCTTTAACTTTATTCTCTAAGTTATTTGTTAACCACTGCTGCAGCCAGATATTGAACTCACAACCCTCAGAAATTTACATGCTGTTGTCCTCAAGGACATATGGCCCAGTGGATATACACTACTTGCCATAATTATTAGGCAAACCCAGTTTTTAAAAAAAATTATGTATTTCTTACTATTTTTAGTATTTATTGCCAAGTGGATAATTCTAAATGAAAATAGAATGGTTCTTTTGTTATTATTACTTTGCAAAATTTTACAAGGCAAATAGCGACAATTTACCCATTGCACCCTGTAGATTTGCTATATATATATATATATATATATATATAGTACTGGCCAAAATTATTACGCCACCTCAGTGTTAAAAAAAAAAATTATGTATTTCATACCATTTTTAGTATTTATTGCCAAGTGGATAATTCTAAATGAAAATAGAATGGTTCTTTTGTTATTATTACTTTGCAAAATTTTACAAGGCAGCCAGGAAGCCTTTTTCTTTGGCCAGCCAATAAGAAGGAGAGACTAGCATGGGGAAGAGAGCACAAAAACTGGACACCAGAATAGTTCATTTGATGCACATGTTATTGTGCAATATTAACAAAAGAACCACTATATTTTCATTTAGAATTATCCACTTGACAATAAATACTAAAAAATAGTATGAAATACATCATTTCTTTTAAATAACTGGGATGGCCTAATAATTATTGCTGGTAGTGTAGACATTGGTTAGTTCCAGTGACTTGACCCAAAGAGTCATGAGTTCAATACTAGGCTACAGCAGTGGTGAAAAATAACTTAGTTAAATTAATGGGAGATAACTGAATGACTACCAGAAGTAGTATCGCATTTAGAATGAGAATGATATACCCCAGAGATCGTAAAATAAAGGGTTTGGTTTGAAATTCCTAGTGCCTGATGAAGGCTAGAGTGTACAATGGCTGAAACCTCGTACAAATGGCAACAAAGATGAGGACAATAGTCTGAGTAATGTAAATACTGTAAATACTAGCTGATCTCATAAATATAGACAAATAGAATGATCTATTATTAAACGTCGTACAAATGGCAACAAAGATGAGGACAATAGTCTGAATAATGTAAATACTGTAAATACTACCTCATCTCAGAAATATAGACAAATAGAATGATCTATTATTAAACGTTGTACAAATGGCAACAAAGATGAGGACAATAGTCCGAAAAATGTAAACACTGTAAATACTACCTCATCTCAGAAATATAGACAAATAGAATGATCTATTATTAAACGTCGTACAAATGGCAACAAAGATGAGGACAATAGTCCGAACAATGTAAATACTGTAAATACAACCTCATCTCAGAAATATAGACAAATAGAATGATCTATTATTAAACGTCATACAAATGGCAACAAAGATGAGGACAATAGTCCGAACAATGTAAATACTGTAAATACAACCTCATCTCAGAAATATAGACAAATAGAATGATCTATTATTAAACGTCATACAAATGGCAACAAAGATGAGGACAATAGTCTGAATAATGTAAATACTGTAAATACTACCTCATCTCATAAATATAGACAAATAGAATGATCTATTATTAAACGTTGTACAAATGGCAACAAAGATGAGGACAATAGTCCGAACAATGTAAACACTGTAAATACTACCTCATCTCAGAAATATAGACAAATAGAATGATCTATTATTAAACGTCATACAAATGGCAACAAAGATGAGGACAATAGTCCGAACAATGTAAATACTGTAAATACAACCTCATCTCAGAAATATAGACAAATAGAATGATCTATTATTAAACGTTGTACAAATGGCAACAAAGATGAGGACAATAGTCCGAACAATGTAAACACTGTAAATACTACCTCATCTCAGAAATATAGACAAATAGAATGATCTATTATTAAACGTCGTACAGATGGCAACAAAAATGAGGACAGTAGTCTTAACAATATAAATAGTGTAAATACTGCTTCATCTCAATAGTATAGATGAATACTTTGATCGTCTTTTATTCATTTTGCTTCACCTGCTATCCACCACACCTATAAGACGCACCACATCATTTAGGAATCACTTCTGTATATGTAATGTATTATTTAAAGCAGGGGATGTGCGTCGTGGCGCAGTGGATATCGGTTCGGAATGAGAAATCGGGAATCCGAGTTTGAATTCCAGTTGAATTCATTGCATTAACTTGGGAAAGGTATTAATCCATCTCTTCCTTCCAGTTATGGGTTAAATACCAGGACAGTTTGGGTTCTATAGCCTTGGCTGCCAACCAGTCTACTACAGAAAGCAATGGCAACCTACTGCAGTATAATTTTCTGCACAAGCTTGTATCATGTATGGCACTTAACTGACTGACTGAATATAATAGTTGGAAACATAATTAAAAATTTTACTGGGCATAAAGTTGGGGATCGGTTTTTTATTGTTATGAAGTAATAAACTGATCCCCCACTAATTATACTACTATGGCAATGAAAATTTAGATTTCCACATCTCATTTTTCCATCATCCTATATAACAGGATAATCTTCTTCCCAGTCAGTCATGTCTCAAAAGAGACATGATTGCCCAAGCATGTATCACGTATGGCACTTAAACGACTGACTGAATATAATAGTTGGAAACATAATTAAAAATTTTACTGGGCATAAAGTTGGGGATCGGTTTTTTATTGTTATGAAGTAATAAATTGAACCCCCACTAATTATACTACTATGGCAATGAACATTTAGATTTCCACATCTCATTTTTCCATCATCCTATATAACAGGATAATCTTCTTCCCAGTCAGTCATTTCTCTTTGGAGACATGATTGCCCAAGCATGTATCACGTATGGCACTTAAATGACTGACTGAATATAATAGTTGGAAACATAATTAAAAATTTTACTGGGCATAAAATGGGGGATCGGTTTTCTATTGTTATAAAGTAATAAACTGATCACCCACTAATTATACTTAATATAATAGTGTAATATAATCTATCTCTTCTCCCCCCAGCTATGAGTTAAATGGTAGGACAAATTGGGTTCTATAGTCTTGGTAGGCAACCGTTCTATCACAAAAAGCAATGGCAATCTACTGCGGGATAATCTTCTGCCCAGTCAGTCATGTCTCTTTCGAGACATGATTGCCCAAGCGTGTTTCACGTATGGCACTTAACTGAATGATTATTTAATGCCGGAATATGTGCAAATTTTGTTCATAAATATTTGCTGACGCACTAAGCCTATCTTAAGTAAATTTTATAAAGCAATATTTTACACTGATGAAATTTGTGAGCAATTTTTTTTTACGTCTCTTTTCAATGACGAGTATTGCTGTAATTTTGTCTAATTATGATGGCGAGATACTCGAGTGCATTTTTTTTTCCTACAGGTTTGCCTCCCTCCTTTTTTTTTTTTGACTCTCAAGAATTAATCGTATTTTTCCTCTTTATTTACTGATGATTTCTTTTCTGCTTCATTATACTTTGTCCGTTGCCTCTCGATTAAAAAACATTCGAAACAAGAAGAGATTATATCGAAAAAATATTTCTGCCATTTATGATTCAATATTTCTTTTTTTAGTTTTATTTTGCCATTGAATAAGTCTCAACGAAATTGAATTGATAACTTCAGACAGTCCGACTATGATTAAAAGAAAATAAAGAACAAGGGAAACTAAATATGACTGTATTACTTTTACGGAAACACACATTTTATAACTATTTGTACTTAGAGAAGCCAGAGTTTAGTATCTTCATGCCCGAATCAGCAATCTTAATATGATAGCTTCAATTTTCATATTTTATTTTCTTATCAATTCACCCCAATCAAGGTGGGAATACCTCTAAGGAGGTTACTAGAAGTGAAAGTAAAAGAGAAGAATAAGAAAATTGAGGAAATAATAAAAAATGAATGGGATTCACAAAGACAGATGACAATTGACATTCCATTTAACTTTCACGGCTTCTGCTCCAATTAACTTAGATCACTGGTGCTTCCTAGGTATGAATTTACATGAGCTACTAGATTAGCAACTAGTTCCCTTTTACAGTGAAACCAATAAAATGTAATCGCAATTTCTACTCTAACAGCTTCTTTTCTCTCACCTCCCGTCTGTGGATTTCCCTTCAATATACTTGCTTCCATGACAGCTACAATCTCCAGGAATTTAAATGCAAGGTCAATAGACATCTCCTATCACACTAACTCGCATCGATTCTCCAAAGCTCTTTTTTCCATCTACTCCACCCACATCCTCGGTATCCTCATCCGTCTATTACCCTCCTCCTGACATTTCCTATAACTAACCCCTCTTCCTCATCACTTTTCCACATGTAACCCCCTGCGCAACAGTGGCAGTAGAATACCTTGCTTGAGGTGAGATGATTTAAAAAAAAAATTTTGAAGATTGTATCAAGGAAAAAAGAAAATGGAAAGAAGTTTGACAGGTGGGAAGAGTGAGGAAAGAAACTGTAAGAGTAGACATAGCAGTTGCATTCACCGATTTCAAAAGTAAAAAGGGTGAGACCTAGATGGCAATCTAGTAGCACACTTCAGTTTATGGGGTCTGGAACTAGGGAAAAAGATCATCAGAGAAGGTGCCATGAAAATATTTGCAGAAAAGATAGAAAGAAACCATGTCATATTTGGTGTAAAAGCGACTGAAGTCAAGAAGCCAAATCAAGATTGATTACATTGCATATCGTTCTCTGGATATTGTTAAGAATAGCAGGAGCACCAGACAAGATATGGCAGCTGTATTCAATGCACAGGTGAATGGTAGATATATAAATGTGCAAGATGAACCCTGACAAGAAAAATGTTTTGTTATGACACAGTGAACCAACTTTCTTTGTTGTAAATGCAACTTTTGATTCAATGCAGTTGCTGTAGTTTAAGTCAGTTGAAAACATGAGGCCAACAAGATGCAGTGTATTGCTCTCCAAGAGTTAAAAGTTTCTCCATAGCAGTTAACAGTTTTGTTTATGAGGTGATAAAACTTACAAGTCATTTCTTGTTCCAGTTAACCACTGATTATCTTAATACCAAGTTAAAACATCTTGTCAACCATAACATGATCTGGCAATGAGAATGACAGGAAAATAATTAGATGGTTTTGAGAAACATAAGGGCATCCCAAAATCCCAAATTCAGGTGAGGGACACTAAAATCAAGCAGGTACAAAAATTTAAATATCTGGGAAGTGCTCTAACAGAAGACGGAAAATGCAACACTGAGATCCAAAAACAAATTGGCATGGCGAAGGAAGCATTCCAGAAGTTGAGTAAAGTATTAAGAAACAGGACAATTTTGCTAGAAACAAAGAAGAGAGTACTGGATTGCTATGTGCCGTCCGTCCTTCAATATGGCAGTGAATGTTGGACAATATCATCAAAGATGAAGGAAAAACTTGAAGCAACTGGAATGTGGTTCTACAGAAGGATGCTGCAGATATCATGGACTGAGCATGTGAGCAATGATGAGGTTTTGGAAATGATGGAAATGAAAAGGAAATTAATACTGAGCATCAGGAAGAGACAACTAAAGTTCCTGGGACATGCAATGGGGAAAGAAGGCTTGGCAAACCTGATACTAACGGGCCAGATAGAGGGAAAAAGAGACAGAGGAAAGCAGCGGATATAGTATTTGAAGGACCTGATCAGGTGGATGACGGAATGAGGGTTGCATGGTGTAACAGGAGAAAGCATGCTAAGAGCCACCGAGGGTAGGGTGATGTTGAAATGATGATCACCTACACCCTTAAAGGTCAGTGCACATAAAAGAAGAATATATATGCCAACTGTTTATAAGAAATTATAATGTGGATATAAAATGAGGGATCAATTATAAATTATAATCAATATATAAACTGATCCCTCATTTTGTGGCCATGCTAGTTTCTATACATTTATATTCCTGATTTATGGGCTTTAGCTAGTTGATGGCAGAGTGGGGTTTGGGTGGATGTAACAGGAGAAAGCGTGCTAAGAGCCACCAGGGATAGGGAAACGTGGAAGGCCATGTTCGCCTACGTCCTGAAAGGACAGGGCACATAAAAGAATAAGACACGTTTGTAATATTTAACTTGTTGCCAATCCTGCTGTTGTTGTGCGCAGTCATGGATATACTTAAGCTGAAATACCCTGAAAACAGCTTTTGTGAAGTTTTCCGCTATTAAAAGAACCCCTTTTGTGTCAAGTAATGTTTTTTATTTGGACGAATGCAGAAGATGAAAAAATTCACTTGTAATCATTCAGGTTTTTTTTTTCTTATTCGGAGCAAAAGAAAAAATTCTATTTTCTTCATTTTTTTTGTTATTTTTGTTTTTGGATGTGTTCAAAATATCCACAAAAAATGTTTAAGTGAAACATTTTTCATTTTTTGCTCTAAGGTTTCTATTAAATGGAATCTTTCAAAATGTTTTTTATGGCCTTGAAGTTACTCGCATAAACGTATGCATGTACAAAGTGTCTTCTGAAAGTAATACATCCCATTTCATTCCCAAGAAACTATATTATTACCAGCAATACATTTTTGAATAAAAAACTAGAAGACTAAAATAAAAATAAAAAATAATAAACATTTTCATCAAAATCTGACTAAATCAACTTTCTCACTATAACTGAACATTAAAAAAAAATACCTCAAAAACCCCACCTTTTTGACATTAAATAACCCACAGAGGTGTTGATATGCCATTAAAAAGAACTCAAAATCAATTTTTTTTTTTTTTTTTTTTTTTTTTTTTAATCGTGTAGCCCCCAACAAGGCATTTTGCTGCCACTGTTGTGCAGTGGGTTACATAGGAGGAATGTTATGAAGAGTGAGAGGTTGCAGGGAGTGTCAGGAAGAGAGTAGGAGAGGGAAGAGATTACTGATGAGAGTGGGGTGGACGAGGGAGAATGTTATGAGGAGTGAGAGGTTGCAGAGAATGTCAGGAAGTGAGTAGGAGAATGAAGAGAGTACTGATGAGAGTGGGGAGGACAAGGAGGAATGTTATGAGGAGTGAGAGGTTGCAGGGGGTGTCAGGAAGAGAGTAGGAGAGGGAAGAGATTACTGATGAGAGTGGGGTGGACAAGGAGGAATGTTATGAGGAGTGAGAGGTTGCAGGGGGTGTCAGGAAGAGAGTAGGAGAGGGAAGAGAGTACTGATGAGAGTGGGGTGGATGAGGAGGAATGTTATGATGAGTGAGAGGTTTCAGGAGGTGTCAGGGAAGGAGAGAGAGAGGGAAGAGATTACTGATGAGAGTGGGGTGGACAAGGAGGAATGTTATGAGGAGTGAGAGGTTGCAGGGGGTGTCAGGAAGAGAGTAGGAGAGGGAAGAGATTACTGATGAGAGTGGGGTGGACAAGGAGGAATGTTATGAGGAGTGAAAGGTTGCAGGGGGTGTCAGGAAGAGAGTAGGAGAGGGAAGAGATTACTGATGAGAGTGGGGTGGACAAGGAGGAATGTTATGAGGAGTGAGAGGTTGCAGGGGGGTGTCAGGAAGAGAGTAGGAGAGGGAAGAGATTACTGATGAGAGTGGGGGAATGTAGAAAAGCATGAGAGAGAGGATGTAAGTTAGTGAGACAGGAGATGACTATAGACTTTACATTTAAATTCTTGGAGATTGTAACTAACAGGAAAGCAAGTATGCGGAAGAGAATTCCACAGACGGGATGTGCAAGAAAAGAAGCTGCTGGAGTAGAATTTGTGTTTACAATTTATTGGCTTCACAGTAAAATGGTGGGACCTAGTTGCTAATCTTGTGGCTCAAGGAAATTCGTTATAGGGGGCGCCAAGGAGCTAAGTTCATTGGAGCCATGAAAATATTTGTAGAAGGCCACAGGAAAGCCCCACTGCGTCAGTGAGAAAGTGACTGTATCCTAGCTGCCAAATATTTTGACATCATTTTTTACATCACAGACTTAATCATTTGTAGGGAGACAATAGTTGTCTTACCTTTTGAGGAACTCTTTTTTATCTGGGGTCAGTTCCCTTCCTAGTTTTTGTGTGGGCAACATTGAGGAGTTAATTCCTTTTCCATATTTGCTAAAAACATTCTCGTCTATTTGGACAACATGAAAACTCTACTTGTTTTGGGACATACTTAAACATTCTTAATGTATTTTACTTGTTTTTGTTATATTAAATGCCAATTTTATTATTGCCTTGTAACTTGTTCTTTTTTATTACACGTGCTACGTCAGCGTATTAATATTTATATTAGTATCATGTAACTGGAAATATTACCAGTTTGCAACCAAATACTAATACATTAAACAATAATTCAGCAAACAATGTTGTTTTATTTATGGTAATTTGATTTTTGGCGATTGCTTTACTTGGTTTCTGTTGTTCATTACTGTGCATTTGAAAAATGGCACATTTATCACAATTGCTATTGACCCTTGGCCTTTTGGCTGGGATTGTTTCAAACAATCTTAGGTATTTACCCCTGGAGGCCTTTACTATAGGGATTACCTCTCCTTTGAAAGGTAGCTGGGTTCATTGCTTAGCACCTGACATGTCCCTAAAAAAAGGGGAAGTGTTAAGGGGCTTTGAAAATTTTTCAGCAGTATTACCACTAAATCCATTTTAAACCATGTCCTTGTGTCATGCCTGCAAGCAACTTGGGCACTCTGCTAAATGCAATTACTTCTCCGCTTTTAGGCTGGGATCAAAGTCTATTGTAGAGGATTTTTAGGTCCTTTACAATTTATATTTACGAAATGTTCTTGTATAATTGAAGTTGGAAAATAAGACAACAATGATGCTTAAGTAAAACGAGCAATGAATTGTATTAACGATAAATTTACAATAGTTGAGAATAGTATTGAATATAGACTAGTATAAAATAGTAATTCTGTTAGTTCTCATGTAATTGATGTTGGAAATAAGAAAACAATAATGCTTGAATAAAACAAACAATGAACTGTATTAACGATAAATTTACAATAGTTGAGAGATTAAACATGCAAATAGTAGAAGGAAAAGTTGTTTCCCTAGCAACGTTAAAAAACATGACGAAACGTCAATTGAGATTAATGTCTCTGAAAGAAAGAAAGAATGCAATGTACATACTGATGTCGAGTTGACGAAAGTTCCGATTGGAAGATGTGAGAGATTTGTGCACATGTGAGTTTTAGAAATAAATGGCAGCCAATTGCATCCTGCAATTAGTGTGGGTATGTTTTTTTTGTTTTTTTAATCATATCACCCCGAGCAAGGCGGTAACGCCATTGATGTGCAGGGGGCTACATTAGAGTGAAAAGATTGGAAAAGAGAAAGCCGAAAACCACATCCTAAACAGGGAACAAGGGATGAGCCTCTTCACCTGTTCAATAGACATGGGTGGAGTGTGAACCGGGCGATAGTTTAGTCTATCTACTCCAATTGAGAGTGAATTAGGTAAGATTGAGGAACACGACCCCGTGGTAGCATGGCCTTATCGTGGGCAGCTGAAACTGCCAACTGTCTTGCTTGGAACTCGAACTGGAACTGCTGCTCCATAACACGTGTGTCCCCGCACTTTTATAAGCCCCGGAAAAACGCGAGAGCGCATAAGAACATCTCGTGATGGTTGCGTGTTTCATGAATGAAGAAGACACACAAAACAGGAGTAAAGTATAAATATGTATGTACATGTGTAGAAATACATGTGTTCCCCACAGTATTATCTCCCCTCAAATGGATTACCTCTCCTTTGGAAGGTAGCTGGGTTCATTGCTTAGCACCTGACATGTCCCTAAAAAAAGGGGAAGTGCTCATGGGCTTTGAAAATTTTTCAGCAGTATTATCACTAAATCCATTTTAAACCATGTCCTTGTGTCATGCCTGCAAGCAACTTGGGCACTCTGCTAAATGCAATTACTTCTCAGTTTTTAGGCTGGAATCAAAGTGTATTATCTCCCCTCAAGTGGTTAAACTACCTTTTTCATCTCCCAGTTGTTCGTTGGGCAACTCTAAATATTTTTTAGAGACACCCAATCTCAGAAAACAGTTTCAGCGACCAAATTACCTCCCCCCATTCCATTAAAGAGGGGGATCAGTAGTAATATTAATACCAGCACAACAAACATTTGGACCTGATTCGAGTGCTCCTCACATAATATGGACCTTTTGTCACATCTTGCCAGCGAGAAATGACAAGAAAATATAATCGCTTCTTGTTGTCTTTTAGCTAAGATCAAAGTGTAGTATATTTTCTTACCAGCTGAATCTGATTCACTTTCTCTCGACTTCTATCTTCCCTTCTTTATTTATATTTTTTTATAATCATATTGCCCCTAAGGAAAACATTTTAGGAGGAAAGCTATGAGAAAAAGAGACAGGTTATAGGGAGTGTCAGGAAGTGGGTAAAAGAAGGATGAAAATACAGATGAGCGTGGAGTGGATGGAGAAAGGCAGCATGAGAGAGAGGATGCAATTTAGTGAGATAGGAGACAACTTGATTTTACATTTAAATTCTTGAAGATTGTAGCTGTCGGGAAAGCAAGTAAACAGAAGGGAATTCCACAGATGGAAAGAGCAAGAAAATAAGTTGCTAGAGTAGAATTTGCATTTAAAATTTATTGGTTTCACAGTAAAAGGGTGAGACCTAGTTGCTAATTATGTGGCTCAATTAAATTTAGGGGTCACCAATGAGCTAAGTTGATCGAAGCAGAATCTGTGAAAGTAATTGTAGAAGAGACACAAGGAAGCCACATTGTGCCGGTGAGAAAGTGACTGCATCTGAGCTGTCAAGTCGGGATCTATTACATGACAGATTCTCCGTTGGGTTTTGTCAAGGTGTCCTTGACAAAACCCAATGGAGAATCTTTTTTGACAAAATCCAATGGAGAAGTATTTCTTTCTTCCATTTTTTCGCTGACACCAAGTAGTATCTTTTCTGCTTTTTCCTCGCAATCGAAAGGGCATAACCCATTATCTATGAGATACTGGCTGATCGTAATGGTCATGCAAACTAATGAAAGTGGGGGGGGGGGGTCAAGAACAAATATAAGATATGCTTTCAACGTTTAAATCATTTAAGTCAATGTATCACTTTTCAGGCTTTTGGCTAAGATCAAGGTACAGTATCTGTTTTTATCATCTGAATCTGACTTTCTCTCTCTCTCTCTCTCTCTCTCTCTCTCTTCTTTATCTCATTCTTTCATTTTATCATTGAAACCAAGTAGTGCTTTCCGCACGATCAGAACAGAATCATCCATTATCTATGAGTTATTAGCAGGGCACAATGGTCGTGCAAATTGGTGATGTGCAGGGGGACAAAAACAATTATAATATGATGTGCTCTGAGCATTTTAATTATTTAAGAAAATGTACACTACTGGCAATAATTATTAGGCCACTCTTGATTTTTTTAAAAGAAATGATGCATTGCCTACTATTTTTGGTATTTATTACTTAATGAAAATAGAATGGTTCTTTTGTTATTATGACTTTGCAAAATTTTACAAGGCAAGGAAGCAAAGATGGACCCTAAATTTTCTTCAATCTTTCATTGATGAAACAACAATATAGATAATTATTAAATATTTATAAATTCATTTAATGCACATGTTATTGCACAATATTAACAAAAGAAACATTCTATTTTAATTTACAATCATTCACTTGGGGATAAATACTAAGAAATATTATGAACTACATCATTTTTTAAAACATTAGGATGGCCTAATAATTATGGCTGGTAGTATATCATTCAAACATAATTATGTCATGTTTTTATAATTATTTTTTAATTTTGCCTCATTAACTTTTAAATTGTTCTG
Source organism: Ascarosepion bandense (assembly GCA_037127315.1). NCBI lineage: Eukaryota > Metazoa > Mollusca > Cephalopoda > Sepiida > Sepiidae > Ascarosepion > Ascarosepion bandense. Next base: position 222,384 of record JBBBDQ010001577.1, read on the forward strand.
ATTGGTGTCCTCATCTTTGTTGCCATATTAACAACGTTTTGACCATTACACACTGCAGCCTTCTTCAGGGTCTGTTTATATATCTGAGATAAGGTATTGTAATTATCTCCATTATTTACATTGTTTGGGCTGTTGTCTTCATATTTGTTGCTATATCACAACATTTCAGTCATTGTACACTTCTTCTTCAGGTGAAAAACTTAACACTTTATTTCAGTCACAAGAGTAGATTGTTCATACTTCTTCCATGTCTTAGTATAAGTTATCTTCCTTTTAACTCAACTCTTTAAGGTTTTACCTCATTAACCCTTAACCGCAATTTCTACTCTAATCTGACAGCTACAATCTCCAGGAATTTAAATGTAAGGTCAATGGACATCTCCTATCTCACTAACTTGCATCCATTCTCTCAAGCTCTTTTTTTATCTGCTCCACCCTTGCTATTCTCATCCATCTCTTACCTTCCTCCTGATATTTCCTATAACTAACCCCACTTTCTCATCACTTTTCCCTATGTAACCCCCTGCACAACAGTGGCAGTAGAATGTCTTGCTTGGGGAGAGATCATTTAAAAAAAAAATTAGAATTTAAGTTAATGAAAATATTCATGCAAAGTCATTTTTGGAAATACCTGGTAAATACATAAAACTCATTAAAACCACTTTGTTGATTCGGCTAATTTTATCTGTGACCTCCAAATATTGAATGTATTAACATACTGGATTTAGTCTTATATTGATCTAAAGAAGAGTAAGGATTGCTTCTAATCAGATTTTGCTGCTGAAGAAACATCCAGTCTTTGATGTCAAATAGCCAGCAAGTAGTTCCATTAACTCAAGTATTACTTACCCTGATTGGCTGACTGTATAAGAAATCATTTTAGTCAATAGAAGACTTATGAACTCATTGTTTAAAAGAAGACCTAACAAAAGCTTTAGCCTCAAAGTTCACAAGATGCTGGCAAATCTTGAAAAAAAAAATGGCAGTGAAAATAGTTGAGTTTGAGTTTTGTTTAATGGCATATCAACACCTCAGTGGGTTATTTAATGCCAAAAAGGGTTTTAAGGTATTGTTTTAATGTTCGGTTATAGTGAGAAGGTTGATTTAGTCAGATGCTAACAGGTGCTACCACTCCGGGTCAGGGTGGACCTGGTAACAACAACGATTAAGAGGTTGTTCCATGCTTTTCACAATCTCCCAATCAGAGGCCTTGCTGCTGGATGCAGTTTAACATCATGCCCAGGACCCACGATATATTGAACCAACTTTCCTAGCAGGAGACTTTGCCATTGATGTAATAATTGACCTAGTTTGTGTCTGTCCATGTCATTTTATTTTCTTGTTAATGTTTTCCATTTCATTTTTGCAAATAAAGATGCTTATATTTAGAGATTCAGTTTGAGTTTTGTTTAATGGCATATCAACACCTCTGTGGGTTATTTAATGCCAAAAAGGTGGGGTTTTAAGGTATTTCATTTAATGTTCAGTTATAGCGAGAAAGTTGATTTAGTCAGATTTTAACGAAAATTTATTGCTTTTATTCTTCTTCATTTTTGAAAACTGAAATTGTCTTCTGGCAACCAGTCGATCGCAGAAAGAAGTGGCAACCTACTGCAGGATAATCTTCTGCCCAGTCAGTCATGTTTTTCTTGAGACATGATCGCTTAAAGTGTGTATCATGTATGGCACTTAACTGACTCACTGAATATAATAGTGGGAAACATAATTAAAACTTCCACTGGGCATAAAGTGGGGGATCGGTTTTTATTGTTATGAAGTAATAAACTGATCTCCCACTAATTATACTTAATATGATAATGTAATATAATCTATCTCTTCTCCCTCCAGCTATGAGTTAAAATAGCAGGACAGATTGGGTTCTATAGCCTTGGTCGGCAACCAGTCTACTGCAGAAAGCAATGGCAACATACTGCGGGATAATCTTCTGCCTCATTTCGAGACATGATCACGTGTATTGTGTATTGCACTTAACTGACTAACTGACTCTCCTACTGAATAGACGAGATGTCAGGTCTTAAGGGGATAACTGTAGACTCTCATCCATCCGGGTTCCTAATATTTGCATATGTTGGACTTACAACATTCAATTCCACCCTATTTACAAAATGTTCATCTTTTACTTTACCATACAAGGTTCCTCAGATGTTCAGGTCCAGTGATACACCAGAACAATAAAGAGGAACCAAGGGAAATTGAAGAACCTAAAAAAAAAAACTCTTATTATAAATGTGTTTTGTTATATAATCTAAATCCGCTGCTAAGAATGTCGGTTCTCTGTGCAGGGCCAGGAAGTTTTTTCTGCCTGAAAAAACCCTGCACATATATAAATCTACCATCCGCCCGTACATTGAATACTACTGCCATGTCCGGACAGGTGCTTATGCTATCCACCTAGGTGTCCTTGACAAAATCCATCGAGGAATCTGTAATGTGATCGATCCCGACTTGGCAGCTCAGATCCAGTTACTTTCTCACCGGCGCAATGTGGTTTCCTTGTGTCGCTTCTACAAACACTTTCACGGCTTCTGCTCCAATGAACTTAGCTCACTTGAGCCCCCATGTATGAATTTGCATGTATGAATTTGTATTGTATGAATTTACTCGAGCGACAAGATTAGCAACTAGGTCCCACTTTTTTACTGTGAAACCAATAAAATGTAAACACGAATTCTACTCCAGCAGCTTTTTATCTCACACTTCCCACCTGTGGAATTCCCTTGCATTTACTTGCTTCCCCGACAGCTACAATTTCCAAGAATTTAAATGTAAAGTCAATAGCCATCTCCTATCTCACTAACCTGCATCCTCTCTCTCATGCTCCTTTCTCCGTCCACTCCACTCTCATCAGTATTCTCATCCTTCTCTTACCCACTTCCAGACACCTCCTATAACCTGTTACTCTCTCTGCTTTGCTCCTATGTAACCCCCTGCAAAACAGTGGCAATAAAATGCCTACCTTGTGGTGAAATGATTATTAGAAAAGAATTCTATACTGTTATAAGGTGGATATAAGATGAGATCAATTCTACATTACAATCAATATATAAATTGATCACTCACTTTGTGAACACTGTCATCCTTCTCTTAACCACTTTCTGACCTCCCTATATAACCAGTCACTCTTTCTCATAACTTTGCTCCTATGTAACCCCCTGCAAAACAGTGGCAATAAAATGCCTTGTGGTGAAATGATTATTAGAAAAAGAATTCTATACTGTTATAAGGTGGATATAAAAGTGGGATCAATTCTACATTACAATCAATATATAAATTGATCACTCACTTTATGAACACTGTCATCCTTCTCTTAACCACTTTCTGACACTCCCTATATAACCAGTCACTCTTTCTCATAACTTTGCTCCTATGTAACCCCCTGCAAAACAGTGGCAATAAAATGCCTACCATGTGGTGAAATGATTATTAGAAAAAGAATTCTATACTGTTATAAGGTGGATATAAAGTGGGGGATCAATTCTACATTACAATCAATATATAAATTGATCACTCACTTTATGAACACTGTCATCCTTCTGCTAACCACTTTGCAGCCTTCCTATATAACCAGTCACTCTTTCTCATAACTTTGCTCTATATGACTTCCCTGCAAAACAGTGGCAATAAAATGCCTACCTTGGTGAAATGATTATTAGAAAAAGGTCCTATACTAATATAAGGTGGATATAAAGTAGAAGGATCATTCTACATTACAATCAATATATAAATTGATCATCACTTTATGAACACTGTCATCCTTCTCTTAACCACTTTCTGACACTCCCTATATAACCAATGATCACTCTTTCTCATAACTTTGCTCCTATGTAACCCCCTGCAAAACAGTGGCAATAAAATGCCTACCTTGTGGTGAAATGATTATTAGAAAAAAGAATTCTATACTGTTATAAGGTGGATATAAAGTGGGGGATCAATTCTACATTACAATCAATATATAAATTGATCACTCACTTTATGAACACTGTCATCCTTCTCTTAACCACTTTCTGGCCTCCCTATATAAGCAGTCACTCTTTCTATAACTTTTGCTCTATGTAACCCCCTGCAAAACAGTGGCAATAAAATGCCTACCTTGTGGGTAGAAATGATTATTAGAAAAAATTCTATACTGTTATAAGGTGGATATAAAGTGGGGGATCAATTCTACATTACAATCAATATATAAATTGATCACTCACTTTATGAACACGTGTCCTTCTCTTAACCACTTTCTGACCCTCCTATATAACCAGTCACTCCTACTCACTGCTTTGCTCCTATACTTTAACCCCCTGCAAAACAGTGGCAATAAAATGCCTACCTTGTGGTGAAATGATTATTAGAAAAGAATTCTATACTGTTATAAGGTGGATATAAAGTGAGACCAATTCTACATTACAATCAATATAAATTGATCACTCACTTTATGAACACTGTCATCCTTCTCTTAACCACTTTCTGACACTCCCTATATAACCAGTCACTCTTTCTCATAACTTTGCTCCTATGTAACCCCCTGCAAACAGTGGCAATAAAATGCCTACCTTGTGGTGAAATGATTATTAGAAAAAGAATTCTATACTGTTATAAGGTGGATATAAAGTGGGGTCAATTCTACATTACAATCAATATATAAATTGATCACTCACTTTATGAACACTGTCATCCTTCTCTTAACCACTCGGCACTCCTATATAACTGATCACTCTTTCTCATAACTTTGCTCCTATGTAACCCCTGCAAAACAGTGGCAATAAAATGCCTACCTTGTGTTGAAATGATTATGAAAAATTCTATACTGTTATAAGGTGGATATAAATCAGGGGATCAATTCTACATTACTGATGTGCTATAAATTGATCACTCACTTCATGAACACTGTCATCCTTCTCTTAACCACTTTCTGACACTCCCTATATAACAGTCACTCTTTCTCATAACTTTGCTCTATGTAACCCCCTGCAAAACAGTGGCAATAAAATGCCTACCTTTGTGGTGAAATGATTATTAGAAAAAGAAAGAATTCTATACTGTTATAAAATTGGATATAAAGTGGGGGATCAATTCTACATTACAATCAATATATAAATTGATCACTCACTTTATGAACACTGTCATCCTTCTCTTAACCACTTTTCCTGACCTCCTATATAACCAGTCACTCTTTCTCATAACTTTGCTCCTATGTAACCCTACAAAACAGTAGCAATAAATGCTATGTGGTGAAATGATTATTGAAAAAATTCTATACTGTTATAAGGTGGATATAAAGTGGGGGATCAATTCATTACAATCAATATATAAATTAAGTCACTGCTTTAGCATTTTTTTGTCATCCTTCTCTTAACCACTTTCTGACACTCCCTATATAACCAGTCACTCTTTCTCATAACTTTGCTCCTATGTAGCTTCCCTGTAACAGTGGCAATAAAATGCCTACCTTGTGGTGAAATGATTATTAGAAAAATTCTACTGTTGCAGGTGGATATAAAGTGAGATCAAGTCTACATTCTGATAATATATAAATTGATCACTCATATATAATTGCTGTCATCCTTCCTATTTAACCACTTTCTGACACTCCCTATTTTCTTGATCACTCTTTCTCTGCTTTTATCTATGCCAACCTGCAAAACAGTGGCAATAAAATGTCTTGCTTGGGGCGATATGATTATAAAAAAAATACAAACTTCTATGTAAATATAATGTGTATATAAAGTGAGGGTTCAATTCCATATTACAATTAATATATAAACTGATCCCTCATTTTATGGCCACATTCATCCTTCTCTTAACCACTTCCTGACACCCCCTATAACCTGTCAGTCTTTCTCATAACTTTCCTCCTATGTAACCCTCTGCAAAACAGTGGCAATAAAATGCCTTGCTTGGGACGATATGATTATAAAACAAAATCTAACTGACTTCATTTGGATACTTTTTTGTTTCCGTCATCTTTTTTAGTAAATATCCTACATTGCGATAATAGAAGTTCTCCCAAGAATGGAAACAAATTTCCTGTTGATGAAGAAGAGCAATTAACACTCTTTCGTCTTAGTGAATTATTTTCAATTTTAATTAGATTTACATTTTTTATATCAAAATTACGGTGGGCAATTATGCATTTATTTAGTGTACCCTTTTAAAAATATACAGACACACACACATATCACACACACACATATCACACACACACACACACACACACACACACACACACACACACACACACACACACACACATATATATATATTTGTTTGAACATTACTTTTGATCGATACTCGCATTTAAGTAGATATTCTGTTTCTAATTAAACATATAAATATAGGCTTAATTGAAACCTCGTTTAGACTGATGGTCATTCATGGTCGAGAGGTCTAAGACATGCCAGATCACATGGTAGCTTCCCCTTTGTGGATAGGGGTCGCAGGTTCGAATCCTGCCGAATAACACACATTATCGTAATAGAAATTTATTGTAAATAATCAAACCAGTATATATAAATATATAATACTGTTTAATTCGTTATTTTTAATCTTCTTTTGTATGTGGATGATGCTATTATCAACGATAATACATAATATAATATAATATAATATAATATAATATAATAATACATATAATCTATCACAGATAGATCCTGGAAGATCTCAGTGTGTAATTAAATGAGATCAGATGTAAACGAGTACATCAACACAGGCATTTACCAAAAACCCACAGACACCCAACAATACCTCCACTTCAAGAGTCACCACCCTAAAAGTTGTCTAAAATCCATCCCCTATTCCCTAGCACGACGAATTTGCACAATAGTAACCGACGAAATGCTTCGTAAAATGCGCCTAGAGGAACTATGAAAAACACTACAAATACCCCCACTCCACTAATAAACCGAACTGGCAAAAGAAATACCATTAAAATCTCTCTGAAATCAAGAAAAGCAATTTGAGTATAAATATAACATTTTTATATGTACAAATATCAATGATTGTTTTTACTATTAAAGTATCAACTTGAAGTATAGTTCCAAAGGAAATTAAAATGTTCATGGCAAATAATAAGCTGAAAGAGATTTAAGGCTTAGAAATTTGGGAGCGTCGTGAGTAAGGAATGTCTTTGAAGTAGTCGCTCCTTAGATCAGTAAGTAGTTTTGAGACAGGGAAGAAGGTAAGGAGAAGTGAAGGGAGGCGAACGTAGTAACTATCGATTACACTCTTCTCCTGAGGTCTGCCTGCTGGGTGCTTTCTGTCTCGGCTTTTTATTTCTGCTTTTTGGATCAAAAGCAGCTCGTTTGGGATTTCACACTTGTATTTGATTCTGGGCTTCCCACTGGCTGATAAATAAAATTCGCGTAGGCTCGCGAAGTGGAAATTTAATATTTGATTAATTTTTATTTTTCAACCGGAACATCTGCGCGAACCCGGATGCGCACCGACGAGTTTTGGTCATTTGCTTTCTGATGGTTAAAGTGCAAACATCCGGTCCCTCGTTTTTGCTCGGTCGGTATCACTACACCCTTAATGGTAGATCTGTACCCTTCACGGGATACATTGACTACGAGAGAATATATGATATAATCTCCATCCAGATTGCACAACGTATTAATTTTCAATTTCTTCATTTTAAAATTAAGCTATTTCAAGAGTCAGGTGAATTTTCGCTATGATGGAATAATTGTCATAATCTGTAATTGCAACGGACCTGGAAGATCAGGTATGGGACACCAAACTATTTTGTAAATTACCTGCGTTTAATTTACGGATTTCATGAGTAACTGACTCTACTCAAAAAAGACTTCATCATAAAATATCAACATTTCAACTTCATTGGGATTTTTTCAGCCCTAACTTTTAGGGATACATGAATTTTTTTACAAATGCCAAGAGGTACAAAAGAACAGAAATATTGGGAACCCCAGGGTCTAAAACATACAATTTTACCCCAGCACATTTTTTTATCTTGTCTAGTATATTGCAACTGATTCCAGATTGAAAAACGCAATCAGCATTCATTATTGTAAACAATACTGTTCTTGACGCAAAACTGAAGCCTCTGTTGAAATATACAACAATACTCACACCCGAAAACAATGCCCACACCCGCAAACAATAACCACACCCGTAAACATATATATACACAATTGTAGTTGGCATCACAAAAGAAATAAAATTATCTTTGAATATTCTGTGTTGATTGAAGTTTGTGCTAAATTTGATCTTTCAGTTTCAAAGAAATTGGATTAGAGATTATTTGTTGAAAAATAACCTGGGTTACAATTTGGTAACCTGAAACAAAATATGATTATTTTATGTCAATTTGACAATTGAAAATTATATAACGGCATAAATGTATATATCAACAACAGCAGCACTTTCTAAATGAATCATCATCCTAAAATATAGGGCGTGTTATTTCAGCTAAATTATCTGTTTGCTTACGATGTGATATTGGAAATTTCTGCAAGTCTAGCATTCAAAAATAATGATCATGCAAACAGCCCACAAACTGGAATCCAAGTCAGTCTGCCAAAATCGATTTGTGTTCAGTTATTTTACAAGGTCTTGTTTAATTGTGTTGGAATGGCTCTGTGAACGTTACTGATTTCGAGAAGTATGAACCAAAGTTTCTCTGAAGCTCAGTTGATCTGCAACAAACATCCTCAGAATGCTTCCTCGGGCTTTCTAGTGAGTATCTTTGAAGTTTGAACAAACTTTGGTCGGCAGGTACAGTACTGTGCAAAAGTATTAGGAATAGAACTATTTTATATTTTATGTGGCATTAGTGACAGAAGATAAATAATTTAGTTAAAGTAATTTTATTTGATTTATTCAACAAATGCTTTAACAAGAAAAAATACTTATTACAAAATAAATTTAATATTTAGTATAATAGCCTTTTGCTTTGAAATAATAAAATGATTGCGACAATTTACCAATCGCACATAGTATATATATATATATATATATATATATATATATATATATATATATATATACAGTACTGAATGTACTGAATGATTTACTCAACAAATGCTTTAACAAGAAAAATACTTGTCACAAAATAAATTTAATATTTAGTATAATAGCCTTTTGCTTTGATCACAGCCTTCATTCTGTCAGGCATTGACATCACAAGCTTATTCAATGTATCTAATGGTATCTCCTGCCAAGCAGCTTGTATTTGTTATAAAAGTGTGTCTTGCAAAGTAACATTAGATTTATCAATTTCTTTATCCAAAATATCCTATAGATGTTCAATAGGATTGAGATCAGGGCTTTGTGGGGGCCAATTCAAATTCCAAAGCCTTCCTTCCTCTTGCTTTTTAGTTAAATAATTCTGACAAACGTTTGGCTTTTCACCCTGTATTTGAATTTCAGTGAGATTTTTAGGAAAATCACCCCTGTCCTAACACTTTTGCACACTGCTGGTAATGTGCAAAAGTGTAAGGACAGAGGTGATTTTAAACTTTCTTTTTGATGCCTCATAAAAATAAAAAAAGTTCTTATCCTAATACTTGTGTACAGTACTGTATGTCTAAAAATTTGTCTGTGCCATTTGAAGATGATGGAGCTCAGATGATGAACTTCAGGGTGACCTCTATCGAGGCAACCATCAGAATATGTGGAAAATAATTTGTGAATGTTTCTATAAAAGTTGTTACCAAACAATGCATCAGTGTGTAGTGTAGGGAACTGGTTAATGTTTCTTTATTTCGGCCTTGTGTCAGACTTAATCGAACTCCTTACAGCTTACAAGTTTTATCCAGAATTGTCATCAGAAGAATTATCAGAAGGTTTTCATCGTTATCAGAAGGATGGTTGTCGGCAGGTTGGAATATGTGGAATTGTGTGGAGTAGCATAAAAAGAATAAAATATACATTTTGCATTTTAAAATAGAAATTTATTAAAAGAAGGAATAACAAGAATTCGTAGAAATTAATGTTCAATGTGACAGTTAAGGGTATCAAGAGTTTGTACAAAATCTTCGTAGTAGTAATTGTTGAAAGAGATAAGGAGAAAGAGAAAGAGGACAATGTCCGAGTCGCTTGAAGTTGAAGTTACATTTTAGATGTTTCGTCACGCGGCTTCAGTCTGACTCTCTTACTGACTGACGCTGATAAAGTTCTTTTATTGTAATCTAGATTTTGTTTTGTACTTACTCGCAAAGTTCTTTTTGGTCTTGCAAGTCACTCCCATTGGTCGAAAATCAATTTAACACCTACTTACGAAATCTGGTTTCGACTTTTTCGTTAAGCACATGGTCAATCTTTTTTCTATTTGGGAAAAACCAGTATTTCACTCGTCATTGTGAATTTTGCTAAAAGTGAAAAAGAAGGTTGATTTTAATTAATTTCTTCTCCGCTACAAGTACTCACATACACATCTGTACGTTCACACCTACATACGCATTCACGCATATTACATTTTGTGTTTTACATAATTACTGTCTGGCGTGTTTTAGATGTTTCGTCTCGCGGCTCCCATCTGACTCTCTGACTGACGCTGATCGGGGACCTTTTATATTGTCATTAAATTTTCGCACTGACTCGCGAAGTCCTCAAGTTTTTGCAAGTCGCTCCCATTGGTCAAAAATCAATTTAACACATACTTACGAATTCTGGGTTCAACTTTCTCTTTAAGCACATGGTCAATCTTTTTTTCTATTTGGGAAAACCAGGACTTCACACGATCATAAAACACTTACAGTACTTAAGATTTTCTTTCACTTCCTGATAGCCTTTAATATGATTCATCAATTTGTACCTTATTTAGTCATTGTAACTATAAATGTAATTTTGCTGCAGTTACTCACACTGATATATGTGCGTATTTAATCTAAATTTATATATGTAGACTGATTTTAAAGAAAAAAAAAATTTTAATATTCAAGGTAGATGATGAAAATTTATTTTTACCATGAATGAAATTCAAATTGCTATATATTTCTGCATATAAAACAAAGTTTAGATAAGATGAGATAAATAAAATATAGTAAATTTTTAAGAATTTATCCTCATAATATACAATTATTTTGTAGTGTTTTTTTCTTTTATTTTATAATCTTGTCATTTTACTGCCATTGTTGTACAGGGGGGGTTACATTGGAGGAATGTTAAGGAGTGAGAGGTTGAAGGGGGTGTCAGGGAGAGAGTAGAAAAGAGAAGAGAGTACTGATGAGAGTGGGGTGGATGAGGAGGAATGTTATGATGAGTGAGAGGTTGCAGGGGGTGTCAGGAAGAGAGTAGGAGAGGGAAGAGAGTACTGATGAGAGTGGGGTGGATGAGGAGGAATGTTATGAGGAGTGAGAGGTTGCAGGGGGTGTCAGGAAGAGAGTAGGAGAGGGAAGAGATTATTGATGAGAGTGGGGTGGACAAGGAGGAATGTTATGAGGAGTGAGATGTTGCAGGGGGGTGTCAGGAATAGAGTAGAAGAGGGAAGAGAGTACTGATGAGAGTGAGGTGGATGAGGAGGAATGTTATGATGAGTGAGAGGTTGCAGTGGGTGTCAGAAAGAGAGTAGAAGAGGGAAGAGAGTACTGATGAGAGTGAGGTGGATGAGGAGGAATGTTATGATGAGTGAGAGGTTGCAGGGGGTGTCAGGAAGAGAGTAGGAGAGGGAAGAGAGTACTGATGAGAGTGGGGTGGATGAGGAGGAATGTTATGAGGAGTGAGAGGTTGCAGGGGGTGTCAGGAAGAGAGTAGGAGAGGGAAGAGATTATTGATGAGAGTGGGGTGGACAAGGAGGAATGTTATGAGGAGTGAGATGTTGCAGGGGGTGTCAGGAAGAGAGGAGGAGAGTGAAGAGAGTACTGATGAGAGTGGGGTGGATGAGGAGGAATGTTATGATGAGTGAGAGGTTGCAGGGGGGTGTCAGGAATAGAGTAGAAGAGGGAAGAGAGTACTGATGAGAGTGAGGTGGATGAGGAGGAATGTTATGAGGAGTGAGAGGTTGCAGGGGGTGTCAGGAAGAGAATAGGAGAGGGAAGAGAGTACTGATGAGAGTGGGGTGGATGAGGAGGAATGTTATGATGAGTGAGAGGTTGCAGGGGGTGTCAGGAAGAGAGTAGGAGAGGGAAGAGAGTACTGATGAGAGTGGGGTGGATGAGGAGGAATGTTATGAGGAGTGAGAGGTTGCAGGGGGTGTCAGGAAGAGAGTAGGAGAGGGAAGAGATTACTGCTGAGAGTGGGGTGGATGTAGAAAAGCATGAGAGAGAGGGTGTAAGTTAGTGTCACAGGAGACGACTATTGACTTTACATTTAAATTCTTGGAGATTGTAACTGTCAGGAAAGCAAGTATGTGAAAGAGAATTCCATAGGTGGGAATTGCGAGAAAAGAAGCTGCTGGAGTAGAATTTGCATTTACAATTTATTGGTTTCACAGTAAAAGGATGGGACCTAGTTGCTAATCTTGTGGCTCGAGTAAATTCATATATATGGGGCACCAGTGAGCTAAGTTCATCAGAGCAGAAAGTATTTGTAGAAGAGACACAGGGAAGCCATACTACATCGGTGAGAGAGCGACTGTATCGTAGCTGCCAAGTCGGGATCAATCACATTACAGATTCTCCGTTGGATTCGGTCAAGGACATCTAAGTATACTTGCTTGTTATTTAAAGTTGATGTTATTTCATTTATTTACAAACATTAGTAAAAAAAAAAAAACCCAAAAAAACATGTCATTGAAAGTCTTGTCCATCGCTAGTCCCTACTTTGCGCCATCTTTCTGGCAGCATTTGTAATCCAAGTCGGAAAAACGACACGTCGAGTCGAGTTATTTTTTTGGCAGTTTCATTAGAATGATAATCGGACGGGCCAATTTATGATGTACGAGCAGTATAGCCCGGCGTTGCTCGGGTGTAATGAAAGCTTTAAAACTAATCCATTGTCCTGGAGCTCACACTCTTTGGACGGTGGCACGAAAGACTAAAACGTAATAGTTGTTTCCAGTTAAAGCGAAACCATAGACTGAAAGAAAAATGAATGGATGTAAGTCAAATTTTGATTTCCTGCTATCAATACCAAATAAGTTTTTTTCGTCGTAAACTGAATTTCGAAGGCTAAATAAGTCCTCTGAGTAAATGGTATTATGCCTGAGACTAAGAACTACAATTATACCTACTTAGGGCCAAACCCGAAGCAAAAACTAAAATAAAAGGGCTGAAAAAAAAAATACAGACATACAGGCAGATAAACAGACACACACACAAACATCTTGCCTTATATATATATATATATATATATATATATATATATTATCGATTTTCTGCGCTATTGTAAGAACTGCAACTTTGAAGACAAAGACATGAGTTAAATAAAATATAGTAAATTTTTATGAATTTATAATTTACCTGTATTATGCTTGCTATTTAAAGATGATGTTATTTTATTTATTTAAAAACATGTCATTGAAAGTATTGTTCATCGCTAGCCCCTAATTTTCCCCCATCTTTCTGGCAGCATTTGTATCCCACGTCGAAAAAATGACACGTCGAGTCGAGTTATTTATTTATTTATTTTTTTGGCAGCTTCATTAGAATGATAACAGGATGGGCCAATTCATGATGAATACGACCGCTTAGGTAGGACATTCCATTTAAACATTTCTAAATAATTTTTCACCCGTTTTGCAATATGTGGCCTAGCGTTGCCATATTGCAAAATCACTTTGTCGTTGTTCTGCTCCTATAGCGGCTGTTTCTTTTTTCAATACTCGGTTCAAACGCATCAATTGTAGTCGATAGCGATACCCGTAATGATTTCCGTCGGTTTGAGCTGCTCATCAAGCTCATAGCAGAAGCTTCGAACCATGAATATTCGGCATTGCCACCCATGTTAATGCATGGCCAGACTCACCCCACGATCTTCTATGATTAGGGAAATTGTAGTGTATCCGCTTTTTACGATATGATGCAAAAAAACTTTTCTTTTTGTCGCTGAAGCAACAATCGCCGTTGGATGTCTTTTGGTTTCAATTCGCACGGCACCCAATGTCCTTACTTTTGAAACATTCCTAATGTTTTCACCCGTTTCTTTTGAGGCTAACCGCGAGTCAACCCATTTTGTGGGATCTTTATAGGAATAAAAGTGCTACTCAACCAGGCAATCAATCGGAACAAGCGATAATCGGACGGGGCAATATCTCATGAAACGGCGGATGGAATAGGTTGGTTGGTTGTTTTGTCTTTATGGCATATCAATCTCGGCGGGTCATTTATTGCCAACTAAATTTTATTTATTTTATTGCTGGTAATACCGTTTTTCTTTCAACAATTTATTGTTGTTGTTTTTTTATACAAGTTTTGTGTCTAGTAATACTTTTTACTTTTCGAGTATCAAGATTCATTGGGATTTGTTTTTAAGGGCAGGGACCCCAAGTCCTACCCTTGTTATTTAACCCATAACTGGAGGGAAAGGATGGATTAATACCTTTCTCAAGGATACCAGTGCTTAAGTACATGCAGGGTATTCAACTGTAATTCGAACTCGGCTCACCGATTTTTATTTTCGAGCTGATATCCACTGCACCACAACGCACATCCGTCACTAAACGCTTACAGCACTTGGTATTCCCAAGTGGTCACCCATCTGACCAGGCTCAACGTTGCTTAAATTCGGTAATCGAGCGAGAACCGGTGTATTCAACGTGATATGGCCGTAAGCCGGATGGAGTAGGACTTTCCGTGTAAGCATTTCCAAGTAGGTTTTCACTCTTTTTGCAAGATGTAGTCTAGCGTTGTCATGTCGCAAAATCACTTTGTCTTGTCTCTGCTCGTATAGTGGCTGTTTTTCTTCAATACTCGGCTCAAACGAATCAATTGTAGTCGATAGCAATCTCCTATGATGGTTTAGGTCGGTTTGAGCGGCTCATAATAAACTACACCCAGCTGATCCCACCAAATGCAGAGCAGAAGCTTTGAACCATGGATATTCGGCTTTGCCAATGATGTATTGCACGACCGGGCTTACGCAACGATTTTCTACGCTTAGGGTTATCGTAGTGTATCCACTTTTCATCGACAGTCACAATATGATGCGAAAAGTCTTATTTTTCTGCCGTTGAAGCAGCTGTTCACACGTGACAAGACGCTGTTTGACGCCTCCCGGATTCTATTCGTACGGTACCTAATGTCTCTCGTTTCGAATCATTCTTAATGCTTTTAAACGTTTCGAAAATGTTGTGTGATTAACTCTTAATGATTCTAAACTAATCTGTGCATGTTGTTTCCAATAGAGCATGGCCGCTATAAGTCTCTACAAGAATGTTGTGTGCTTCAGTTGCAGATTTCTTTTGAATAAAGTAGTGCAGTAAAATTCCCTGCAAATACACTTTCTTTGGTACGAAATTTGACATGTTTAACGCTATGAAAAAATTTGTTTACACTTTGGCTAAATGACATACACTGAGGTTCAAACTTGCTTATACAACCTCCTTATAGGTTCAAGCTTGCTTATACAGCTTCTTTATAGGTGTGTTACCATCTAAATCTACAAGCACGCAATTCTGGGAATATCTTTTGTTGGAAAACAGTGAGGACTTATTCAAAACCCTAATATAACTTACTGTTTCCTTAGAAATTAAAAATAAACAAAATAACAAAACCGATTCTACATCATGTTTTTCTTACACAAACAAAACTAAAAATTTAAAGTTTCTTTTTTTTAGAATTGCAGTATAAGACGACTTCGAATTTTTATGGTTGAATTTTTGTGATATAACCGTTGTCTTATATGAAGAAATATACGGTAATACCTTAGCAATTCATCTTTTAGTTATTTATTAAGATTACATTGAGAATATCATGGACAGAATATATAAACAATGAGGAAGTTCTAAAGTACAATAAATTCCCCCATATTTAAAATCAGAAAAAGAATGTCGAAAATTTTGGAACACATTATGAGGAAAGAGGGTTTGGAAAATTTAATACTGACATGATAATTAAGGAAAGGGCTGTAAAGTATTTTATTTAGGCCTGAAGTGCTGACAGTTTTATGACAAAAGCCAAGAAAACCGAGAGATGAGAACTTCAAAGAACTTCAACTTATCACCAGATGAAGAGCACACATAGCTCCGAAACGCGAAGATTTTTTGTGTAGTGATACTATGCTTTTATAAACCATTGTAACAAACATTTCAATATAAAGCTCTACGTTGTATCGAGCACTCTTTATAAAAGTAAATGCATGAACAGTTGGTTTAAAACCTACGTGTTCCATAACTTTCTTACAATATACTATATATATATATATATGCGTGTGGGGGGCATTGTTTGTGTAGGTTAAGTGCTTGTGTTTGTGCGCCAACCCAACGGATAAATAATAAATTCGGAGATATGGAAACTAAGTGATGATTAGTCAAATATGAGTGATGGATTGACAGACAGTGGAGGGAAAACCTCGCCGAATGGCGAGATTTCCCGTGTGAATATAGAAAGAGAATACAAATGACAGATGGAAGGCTAAAGAGGCTGATGTCCGGGTTGATTTGTAGAATGAGTTAAACTGATCGATGCCGTTTTTTGACTTATTTTATTTTACTTTCTCCGACTTTTACTTGGGATACTGGGCTCTTCTGATGACCATACTTTCATTTTTATTGAGGTTTATGCTCAGTCCTTTCTTTTCACTTTAGAAACGCACACACACACACACACACACACACACACACATATATATATATATATATATCATTACACAAAACTAAAAAGGGACCTGTCCAAAACTAAGCTACTCCGCACCCCTCTTTTAACCCAAGGCTGTATCACTATGGTTACAAACTGCCGGCTAAATCGTACTAAACCCCCACCACATTGACTTACATATCTCATTTTTTTTTCATTTCAACTTATCACCAGATGAGGAGCAAACGTAGCTCCGAAACGCGAAGATTTTTGTGTCGTGATACTATGCTTTTATAAACCATTGTAACAACCATTACAATATAAAGCTCTACTTTGTATCGAGCACTGTTTATCAAAGTAAATGCATGAACAGTGGGTTAAAAACCTACGTGTTCCATAACTTTCTTACACTATATATATTTATATATATTATTTGGGTGTGTTATAAAAGTCTCTGTGAGAACAGCATTCATTCGTTCATTCGTTTCATTTCCCCGTTCCGCCTTATCGTTTCATGGTGACCCCTCTGAATATTATTTACTAATTCACGTGGGAATAGAAATAAGATTTTTTTTTTTTTTTTTTCTAATCATTTCACCCCGAGCAAGGCAGAAACGCCACTGATGTGCAGGGGGTTACATAAATGTAGAAAGATTAATTAGAAAAGAGTGAGGAGTACAAGCTAGTTAGAAAGGAACAATAGAAAACTGAGAAAGCAGGTGCAATGACAGGTACATGGGCGGAGAGAAAGGGAAGGTTATACAGGGGAGGGGAGAGAGCTAGAGGCCAGTGGTTAGTAGGTGAGTATTAACTTTGCTTTTAAATTTCTGGAGGTCGTAGCCGTCAGGAAAGCAAGAATACGGGAGTGAGTTCCACAGGCGGGAAGTGCGAGAGAGGAAGCTGCAGGAGTAGAATTGTCGTCTGCGTTTGGCTAACCTGACTGTGAATGGGTGGGACCCAGTTGCCAGTCTGGTTGAACGGGTAAACACCTGTTGAGGAGACATCAGTGACTTAAGCTCATCCGAGCAGAAGCCATGAAAGTATTTATAGAAGAGACAGTGGGAGGCCACATTTCGACGATGGGAAAGTGGCTGCAGACGAGTCGCCAGATCAGTACCTATCACATTACAGACTCTCCTTTGGAGCTTGTCAAGAACACTGAGGAGAACGGCAGGGGCACCTGACCATAAATGGCAGCAGTACTCCATGTTCGTCACTAAGGAAAATTATGACATATCTCTTCAAATCTAGGAATAAAGAAAACCGAATTTATGTCTTCTTCCACCGTCAATATTTCAACTTTTATTTCTTTGTTGACTACACCGGGATCTTTTTTTTTTCTTTATCTTGATGCAAGAAAAGAGTCCTGGATTTTTATATGATAGTTGCCCTATTATATGGCAGCGAGTGCTGGACGATCTCCTTAAAGATGAAGAAGAGACCCGAAGCAGCAGAAATGTTGTTCTACAGAAGGATGCTGAGGATACTATGGACCAAATATGTGATCAACGATAAGGTTTGGAAACGGTGTAAACGTAAAGAAAACTTATATTTAACATCGGGAGGAGACAGATGAAGTTTCTGGGACACGTATTGAGGAAAAAGGGCTTAGAGAATCTAATACTCACAGGGTGAGTAGAAGAAAAGAGAGAAAAGGAAAAGCTGCGTGAGACGTACTTGATTGGCTTGAGCAAGTGGATGATGGAGCAAGGTTTAGGAGAGATCCACAGAGAAAAAGTGTTAAGAGCGACAAAGGGGAGCGGTTAGTGGAATCCCATGATCGCCAATGTCCTGAAAGGACACGGCACATAAAGAAAAAGAAGATTCAATCGGGAATCAAAACACGTTATCAGGTGAACATGTCCAACCGATGAAAAACTAACAGAGGTCACTGGTTGTATGTTCACAAACAAACATTAAGATATTTATTTTCTTGGTTTAATTACCAAAAGAAATAAATCACACTATTATTTGACATGCTCTCGAATTAATATCAACTAAATGAACTAAACTCGGAAGAATTTAAAAAACGAATTCAAGCTATAAATTCCCCTGCTAGACAAGAAGAAAGAATAAATTAACTTTCTTACTGACATTAGGTAACTTTCCTTTTTTTTTTTATTTCCTACAAGTATTTTAATGGCAATTGTTCTGATTAACGTCTTTGCTAAATTCAAGCATGCTGCTAGATTGAATGTGTGTTGTGGTATAGTGGATATTGGAACGAGAAATAGGAGAGCTGAGTAGCATTTACTTTCGCGCAAATACCCTTGGAAAAGGTATTAATCCATCTCCCTCCAGCTATGAGTTAAATAGAACTAACTGGGTTCTATAGCCTTGGTTTACCACAGAAAGTCAGGATATAGTGGGTTAACCGTTCTAGTAAAACGTAATTGTATGTTGAAACAGATTAACTGAATTAGGCCTCTTTAATAGATAGCCAACTATAAGTTATAAAGGGGTTATAAAACAAGAAAATCAAATCGAGTATAGAAACAACATTTTATATATACACATTTATCAATTACGTTTTGTTTTTTTTTACAAATAAAAGGGATGTCTTTAGGATGGGTCCAAAGGACGTTAAAATGTTTATAGCAGTAAATGCCGAAAAAAGAGTTTGTGCCTAAGTATGTGAGAGCGTTTGTCAGTTAGGAATGTCGTTGATGTTTTCAGCTCCGTAGATCGGGTAAGTAGCTCAGGGACAGCGAAGAAGAAGATGAGAGGGAAAGGCGAGGCGAGCATAGTGGATCGCTTGACGAGGTCAAGGGACGTGCTAATTATGCTCGCACTTTCTCAACTGGCGATGCTTTTTTGTGTCGGCTTTTTATTTCGTCTTTGTGGGTCCCAGTAGGTCATTTGGGAATTCACACCCGTATTAAATTCTGGGCTTCCCATTGGATGATAAATAAAATTCACATTGGCTCGCGAACAGGAATTTGATATTTTATTAATTTTTGGTTTTCTGTCGGAACATATGCGTGGAGCCGGGTGCGCAAAGACCAGCTTTGGTTATTTGCTTTCTGGTTCACAGAGGGCAAACATACGGTCCCTCGCTTTGCTCGGTATCACCACAAGGACAATGTACTGCGGGAAAATCGGCTTAGTCAGTTATGTTTCTTTCTAGACATGAATGCCCAATCGTGTATCACATATGAAACTTAACTGACTGACTAGATTGGTGTTATATCGCGAGAACGATATAAATAACAAGGTAAATTCCAAGCGGAAAGATTTACACTACACGTAAGGGGTAAACAAATAACAGATTTTATTGTATGGAAAAGTACAAGTAACAGAGAGTTCAATAAAATGGTAAGTCAAGACGGAATGAGAGCAGAAGTCGCATCGTCTCGTACTTTCTTACTTTGATACTTCTTAATCTCTTCGGCAAATCAACTGTTAAGGGTGATAGGATGTTTCATTATAACAATTGGCAACTAGGTCCCCCCCCGTTTCACTGTTGAACTATTAAAATAAAACTGTCATTTCTATTCTTATATATCGCCTGTAAAACTCGCTTCCAATTTCTTGCTGCCGTACTATAATCTTCAAAAGTTTAAACGCAACATCAATCGCCATTTTTTGTCTGTAAAATAACCAATCCTGATTTGGCGTCTCAAATTCATTCACTTTCTCACTTATGTCATAGATTTCCTCTTTCTTTTCTATAAATATTTTCATGACAATTGTTCGAACTGGTTGTTTTTCTTAGTGCCATCATGGTCTGATATTTCAAAGCCAGTCACATTCTCATTGATGTCACAGATCTTCCCTCTTTCTTTTCTACAAATATTTTCATGATAGTTGTTCTCCTTAGTGCCACAAAGGCATGAATTTAACATGTTACTAGATTGGCAATTAGGTCTCACTGTTTTACTGCTAAAATGCAAACATATTTCTTTTCCAATAGTTTCTTTTCTTGCACTTTTTACCTGTGGCTTTGCCACCTACAATCTTAATTTAAATGTAATGTCAATAGCCGTTTTCTGTCTTCTTTAACTCTTTGTTCTTTTACTGTCCTTTTTTTTACTTCTTGCTAAAATCTTCTCATTTTTTCACTCCCTGAAACCTCTGCATCCTAGTTGCTTTGGGGTGGGGAGATTAAATGATTTTTTAAAAAGAATAATAGAAAAAAGATGATATTTTACTGAACCTGGATTATTTATCTATGTAAGGTGTCCCTTTAGGAAATGGCCGATTCCTAACTTCTGTCCTCAGCAATTTTGGCCTTTTTTGTTATATCTCATAATGCTTGTTCTGCCAATTTATTTTGACAGACTTGTTAAGTATTGTATTTCCTGCTTTCCTCTGTCACCCTTGTCTTCAATATGTCTTGTGAGTGTTAAATTTTCTAGATCCTCTTTCGTCATTATGTTTTTTATATATTTCATCAGTCTCCTTCTGAGTATCAGTTCTGATCATAATAGGAACCTTTTTGCCTCTGCTCATAATGAGTGCAAGATGATCCTCACTGACGCTAAAATGTTGTTTGTTGGCAGAATGAAGCAGCGTCTAGCAGCACGCAAGGTTGTCTCCAAAGATGATTGGCGACTCTGCAAAAGTGTGTTAAACAACAGCAAAATGTTCCATCCTCTTTTAATCAATAAATATGAAGTCCTCACTGCTACAGCGGACAAGGCTGAGTGCTTTGCTAGCAGATTCTCCTTTAACCTTTCACTTAATTCGTCTGGAGTACCCGCACCTTATTTCCCACCTAGAACCGAGGCTCAACTGAGCGACGTATACATTACTTCCTCGCTGGTCTCTAAAATAATTTCCAAACTTAACCCCCATAAGGCGAGAGTAGCTGACGGAATCGCAGTCATTCTCTTAAAGAAATGTACCCCTGAACTCTCTTGGAGTCCTCTCCAAACTCTACAAATGCTGTCTCTCTGCTCCTTGCTTCCCTGCTTGCTGGAAGTCATCTTCTGTGGTTCCTGCATCCGCAAACTCGAGAGAACCCTCAGAATCATCGATTTATCACCTTATCAGTCTCCTACCGATTTTTGACAAAGTATTCTAGGCCATCATCAATGTTGAAGTGGTTCAACATCTCATAGCCTATTCTCAGACTGTATTGCTTCCGCTTCAATAAGTCTACCGTTGACAGGCTAACGACCATCACTGAGTACATATACCAGGCTCTTGATAAGCTCGAGCTGTTGCCTTGGATAACTCCAAAGCATCCAGGACTATGGTATATTTGGATGCTTGTTTGACTTAATCAAATCATTCCTATTGAATCGCGTAATAAAGTTAGTATTGAACAGGCATGCTTCCAGATTCTGTCATACGAACGCGGGTGTCCCTCAAGGCTCTATCTTAGGGTTTACGCTTTTTTATTTTCATCAACAATTTCCCTGATGTAATCAGACCCAAGTAGGCATCTACGCTGAAGCCACCATCATTTACTCTAGCCTGGTTAAGAAATCTGCTGATGCTGACAAAACAAACATTGCTGCGGACCTCTAATCAGTGGTAGACTTGGGTAAGAAATGGCTCGTAAATTTTAATGCTTCCAAATCGAAGCTACTGTCCTGTAATCACGACAGACAATCTTTCCTACCAACTATCAGCATGGACCCCAGTAGTCTCCTTGAAAGCAATACACTGCACCTCCTCGGTCTCACTCTCTCAGCTGATATTAAGTGGAACGAATACATTGAATGAATAGATAAATCTTCTTCTGAAACTATTATGCACACATACAAATCTACCATCAGTCCGCACATTGAATACTGCAGTCATATCTTGTCGGATGCCCCTGTTGTTCATCAGGGGTTCTCGACAAAATCCAAAGAAGAATCGCTAATGTAATTTGATCCAAACCTGGCGGCTCGACTCCAGTTTCTCTCTCACCAACGAGATGTTGCTTCCCTCTGTCTCTTCGAAAAATACTTTCATGGATTCTACTCTGACGAGCTTAGTTTCTTGATGCTCCCTCTGCACGAATTTAATCGAGTTACTAGACTAGCAACTAGGTCCCACCCATTTACTGTGAAAATAACCAAGTGTAACCACAACTTCTACACTAGGTACTTCTTTTCGCTCACTTCCCACTAGTGGAACTCTCTTCTGTATTCTTGCTTTCCTGATAGCTAAAATCTCCAGAGGCCTCCGATCAGATTTTATATATATATATATATATATATATATATATATATATATATATATATATATATGTATATATATATCCCGTCTGAAACAATCCTGCACATATATAAATTTCCCATCTGCCCGTGCATTGACTACTGCTACCATATCTGGTCTGGTGCTCCTGCTATCCATCTAGAGGTCTTTAACAAAATGCAATCGAGAATCTGTAATGTGATTGATCCCAACTAGGCAGCTCGGATATAGTCCCTTTCTCACCGGCGCAATGTGGCTTCCCTGTGTCTCTTCTACAAATACTTTCACGGTTTCTGCTCCGATGATCTTAGCTCACTGATGCCCCCTACATATGAATTTACTCGAGCCACAGGATAAGCAACTAGGTCCCACCCTTTTACTGGAAAACCAATAAAATATAAACACAAATTCTACTGCAACAGCTTCTTTTCTCGCACTTCCTGCCTGTGGAATTCTCTTCCATTTATTTGCTTCCCCGACAGCTACAATTTCCAAGAATTTAAATGAAAAGTCAATAGTCATCTCCTATCTCACTAATCGGCATCCTCTCTCTCATGTTCCCTTCTCCGTCCACTCCACTCTCATCAGTATTCTCATCCTTCTGTTACCCACTTCCTTACACCTCCTATAATCTGTCACTCTTTCTCATAACTTTCTTCCTATGTAACCCCCTGCGCACCAGTGGCAGTAAACTGCCTTACTTGAGGCGATATGATTAAAAAGATTAGAGCCCCAATAACCATGTCATTCGTCTCAGAGAAAGAAAGTCTGGTACAAATATGATGTAATGAAAATGCATACACCTTGGTTCCCCCTCACAGTAATATGACTGGCTGGTGTCAGCCATAAATACTGACTAAGACGGGGACAACTAGAACTATGCCGATTGAAATACCGATTGCATAAGTCTACGCCTAAACATACTGCATACGACTACGACGAGTACCGGTCCGTTACGGCTACTTGTTAGCTTGTCCTACCCGGTTATATTTGTCAAAACCACTTAGCTACTTCGAATAATATATACATCCCTTTCAGGGACATATAAAAAAACAAACAAACAGAAAAACAAGGTGACAAAACCAGAAAGACCAAGGTTCGTCTTACAAAAAGGACAGAACATGGTTGTAATAGAAAAAGAGGCAACCAATATTAGCTCACACTGATCAATTTAGAACAAGTTTCGAGCCTGAAGATGTAGAAAAGAGAAACGACAAACAAAAGGAGACAGAATATGGGGAAACTGAAACAGAAGAGAACACGGAGGAAAGTGGAAAATATTTAACAGGCC